>BJCO01744471.1:0-21298 GCA_018326465.1 Flaveria floridana | reverse complement strand
TATATATATATATATATATATATATATGTATATATATATTTAGGTGCCTTGTGACGATTCACGACGCCTATTATTATTCTTACTAGTCGTCATACATATACTTATTTACCATGTGAGTTTCCTTGTCCCTTTTTACATTATTTCACACCGTTTTAGGGTGAAACAAGTTAATCTTATCAACATACACTCGTAAACGTTTAAATCTTGTAAAGCACTTGCAATTCATACTTTTATCTGTCATGGTTATTTGTGTTATTGTAAGTCTTATATGAGATACATATTTTGTTTACAATCATTAACTACTGCTAGCCTGGCGACGTCTTAAATCTTTGGGCCTGACAAGCCTATTTGGTGCTAAAGCCGATGTATTGTCGGCTCCTGATGACGTATGACTTGTTCATAATGGGAACCAAGTACACTTAGCCAATCATATAAACTTGTAATTAAGTTGAGGTTTGATTGTAACTATATGTGTTCTATAAACTTGCTAACTCATAACCTATGACATGAATTGCTACTCTTAACCTTTGATAAATTATGTATATGAAACCCTTGGAAACTCACCAACTTTATAGTTGACCTTTTATTTTTAACATGTTTGAGGAAACGCGCATGTTTGAAGTCATCATTTGAAGTTTCTTAAATCTAGGATTTGCACCTAGAATAATGAATAAAATGACTTGGAATATTTTATCTTATGTTTTGCTTATTTCGTGTTGAGACTTATGAATGTAATTTGTACTTTGTTAAACTTATGATTAATCATATTTACATTTAAAGATAGCGTTATGTGGTTGTGAACAATCTTAACCCTCACATCTCGACGTTTCTGCCGTCAAGGTTGGGGTGTGACAATGCGACTAAACAGGGCCCGTGCGCCTAATTTTTTGCCTTTGAAAGATTTTAAGTAAGGCCATGCGCCCAAACAGGACCCATGCGCCTGAAATTATGACTTAGAAAGCTAAGTATGAGATGATGCGCCCAAATAGTACTCCCATGCGTCTAGAAATATCTTGGAACTTTTAAGTATAAGTTGATGCACCTGAACAGTAGTTCATGCGCCTAAGTATTGACAGAAATGACCAAGTATAAGGTGATGCGCCTGAATAGTATCCATGCGCCTAAAAGGCCCATGCACCTAAGTGCTGAAATGGTTATGTGTAAGCTCATGCGCCTACATAGTAGAGAAACGCCCAAACAAGGCTGATGCGTCCAAATAGTTTCCATGCGCCCAACACTTAGAAATTTTTCTGAAATTTTGAGGAAATACAGAATTTTAGTGTTTGACCCTAGATTGACTTGTGGGCTGTTTTGGACTATTATCAGCATGAATAAGTGAAGGTTTATGAATAGAATATGCATAATGTGATGATGAATGTATTATATGCATATTTGTATGAGATGTATTTTATTAGTTTTCAAAACGTATTTATATTATAATATAATATACGTTAAGTATTATGTTGTGACTTTACGTAGTATGATGAGTGTATGAATGTGCATAAAGTATAACATAATAAAGAGAATGATAACAAAGATGAAAATTGAAACGTAATGACAGAAAAACAGGCTTGCAAGCAGAAAGAAAGAAGGAGTACAACTCTTTGAGAGTTGTCAGCTCAACTGTGTGTATGATAACGTGCGATTTTAACCCATGAGGGTTCACACACTGGGGGATCAGTCTAGGTGACTGAACCCATAGTACGAACAGGATCCTTGTCATTCGAACCCGGGCTTTGTGCCAGATAGACATGAGACTTCGTGCCCGAAATAGTGGCTTCGGGCCACGGGCTTTGGGCCAGTAGTAATGGGGCTTTGTGCCTAGAATGGTGGCTTCAGGCCACGAGCTTCGTGCCAATTAGTAAAGGAGCTTCGTGCTCGGAATGGTGGTTTTGGACCGCGATGGGGGAAAAGCTTGACAGGATCTAGAATTAGTACGAAACGAGCGAGATAAGAAAGTATGAAAGAACGAAGTGATAAAGTACAAAATGAACGTTAACGAGAGATAGTGATAAAGTACGAGACGAACGTTAACGAAAGATAAGAATAAAGTACGAAACGAGCGATAACGAATGAAGTAATAAAGTATGATACAAATGAATGTGTGTGAAAGTTAAGAAAGTGTTTTGTATAAAAGAGAAATTTTACGTATGAAACGTATAAAGTATTTTGATACTTCTAAAACTAGAACTCACTCAGCAATGCTGACTTTTATGCATTTTCAGTTGGCAGGTAGATGTTGTTGAGGATGGCACGCATGGAGGCTAGTCGGCAAGGTCAAGATTGGCATCCATTCACACAGGTTATTATTGTTGATTTGTAATGCAATTAAAGAATGTTTTTTTTTTGTAACTTAACAATGTTGTATTGCATATAAACAGTAATTATGAATGGCTTTTGATAATTAAATTCCGCTGCAATGTTTTATGTAAAATTTATTATTAATATTTATGTTTAGTGCTATGAATGACCAACTATAAGGTCTCCGGGGAGCGGGGCCTTACAAATAGTGAGGAATATATGACCCATTTCCATGATAGGGTTGCTTTATGTAAAGGTAACTCTAACCTACAAGTGTACTGAGAAGTCAATCGACAGGATTGCATCTCATATTTAAGCAAGCGTCATCATTGTTGATCCTATCCATTCAGCATGCTATGAGTTTATCTCACAAGCTCACTAACTTGGTTGTGGCGTAGAGCACTCTAATTAAGTGTGACATTGTTGATGTTTCATGTGATAGCAAGCACGAGTAGGATAGCACGTAAAGTAAGTCCTTCGCCATCATGGCTCGTGTGATCATTTTTGTTTCTAAAGATGAGGCAAGAAGGACCATCTAGCTAAAGATTTTATGGGAGAGTCAACGATCAAGCAGCAACAAACCCAAGTAGCATCGACAAGCTGGAGCATCATAGGGTTGCTTTGAATAGAACAAAGATATGAAAATCAAGACAGATTGTTATCAATTCAAAGATGGCAATAAGGACAATAATAATGGAAAGAAACAATGGATAGAGTGCTTCGTGTCAAGCCATCATGATTGGGTCTGGCATAAGAAGAAATGGCTAGAATATGATTAACGTTTAGCAAAGTTCCTGATGTAGCTTCAACTAGAATGGAACTTGGTTTCATCATACAATTAAGTGATGGTAAGCTAATTGAAGCAAGTCACTTCTGAAGGGATGTACATTGGGATTATCCGGACATAAGACGGGTATAGATCTTATGCCTATTATGGTCGATAGTTCGATATGGTTGTTAGCATGGATTAGTAGTCCAAGAACCAAGCTGAATTTATCTGGAGCCAAAGGTCGTTCTAGTACAAGTTCATGATAGTGAAGTCTTATCTGCTTAGGGCGAGAAGAGTGTCGTAGTCTCAGGCACCATATCTTGTATAAAGTTCCAGGAGTACTTATTGAAGGGTCATACTTCTATTTTAGCTAGAATCACCAAGCAAGCAACTGTGGAAAAGTGGATCGATTATATTCCTGTCGTGCTTTACCTTCCCAAAGTTTTCATAGAAGATTTACGTGGTTTTCCCCACACAGATAGATCGAATTTCAGATCAATTTGACACATGGAGTCACACCTATTGCTAGAGCACCTTACACATTAGTTTCGAAAGAACTACCAGAACTATCTACATGACTGCTGGGGCTATTGGATAAAGGATTTATCCAACGAGCTCATCGCCATGGTGAGTTCTAGTCCTATTTGTCAAGAAAAATTATAGAACTTTTTGTAAGGGTATTAATTACCTTGAGCTTATCAAAGTGGCAATTAAGAACCGTCGTCATCTTTCACGCACCAACAATCTACTTCACCAGCTTCAAAGGTCGAGTTTCTATCCCAAGATAGACCTGAGGTCAGGAGATCATCAGCTGAGGTTCCTAGAGGATGACATATCTAGGATAGCATTCAGAACTTGATACGGTCACTTCAAGTTTTCGGTTATACCATAGGGTTGATCAACACTAGGGGGTTTCATTGTTCTCATGAATCGAGTGTGTAAACCTCATCTTGACAAGTTTATCAATGTTTTAGCTATGACATCCTAGCATATAGAAAGATAAGGGGGGGCATGAGGAATATGAGTTTGGAACTACTAAAATAAGGATAACTCTGTTCCAAGCTTTTGAAGTATGACTTCTGGATGAAGTTCAAATTTTGGGTCATGTAGTTCGTGAGAAGGGAATGCCTATTAACAGGGCAGGGATAGAAGCCACCAAGAAATAGGCTACGCCTAAGACTCAGACTAAGGTATATCAATTTATTGGGTTGGCTGGTTATTACCAACAAGTCATCAAAGGGTTTTCAAAGATCGCACAACCTCTTACGACATTAACTCATATAGGCACCACATACAATTGGGGTGACAAAGAGAATCCCATTTCAAGGTTATTTGAACAAAAAACTATATTGAACCGATACTATCGCTACCGGAGGGAACAAATGAGTTTGTGGTATATTGCGGTTCTTCCATCCAAGGTCTCGGTTATCTGTGGACGCAACACAAGAAGGTTATCGAATAAGCTTCCTGGCAGTTGAAAGTTCATAAGAAGAACTACATGACACATAACTCAAAGTTGAGAGTCATTGATTTGCATATAAGATACAGAGGTATTAGTTGTACGGTACCAAATGCATCATTACACCAAACTCAAGTTACTATAGTATATCTTGGAACATAAGGAGCTGAACATGAGACAATGTTGTTAGGTCGACCTGTTAAACGACTATGACAATGTGATGATGTCACACCCTCAAAATCCAAGTGCAGAGTTTTACCGCGAGACGCGTGAACAAACCAGGATCACAGTCAGTAGTTACTCAGAACGACTCTATATGCCACAATTAAAATAAAATCAGCCAAAGTTTAAACTTGAAACTGTGCGGAAGCGTTTTGTAAAACAACCCAAAGAATATAAATGCATACTATGGCAAAACATGCGCCAACCCAAATGAGTAAACACTAACCATTAAAAATAATAAAGATGTCTTGAAGACCAAATCTTAGAATGCAAGGTGAATCCGTGTAGTGCTCCTAAAGGCAAGTAAGTTAATGACCTGAGAATAGTATACTAAAATGTCAACACAATGGTTGGTGAGTTCAAGAGTGATATTCAAACATAAGTAGTTTAATAGTAGAGATATAAAAGTAGTGCATTGTAACAGATAGCTAGTCCATTAACAATAAATATTAATTCATAGTGATTTCGCAATTAAAGCTGACTGTCTTACGTTGTTGCCTCCTGTCACGAATTAACAGGTCATAACAATGTTCAATAGGACAAATTGCACCCGGTTGACCTCGAGTCATACAGGTGGGGCTCGTCAGACCCAGTAGTACTACCCAAATTTCCCCGCTATTCAATATTAACAATTCAAAAGTGTGAGGACTTTTCCATGATATCAACACTATATTAATATTATACACAACTTGAATATATAAAGCGTTGGTAGTTTACCAGTATGCTATCTCCCCCAAAAGAGATTAAGTAAAGAGTGGGGCATGAACTCACCTGATATGCGTAATAGATACTTAGAGTTTTACTTGACAGACAGAGTGGACAAGCAACTTTCAGAGGTTACCTAGATCATATAAGTATATGAGTACATGTAAACAAAGAACATGTGGAACCCTAAACATATTACAACCAAAGACTCAAGGTTTCAAAAACAGATATGTTTGACTCAGTTGACCCGTTTGACCTGTTGGTGACTTTATGTGTTGTAAACCATTTAAGCAATCATACACATATATCATACATGGTTAACATTCAAATGGATCATATGTATGCTACATTATCTCGGTGTATCACTTAGATCATCATACAACCAAGTATCATACAAGTCATGTGAATCTAGAACATTAACATGTCCACTAGTTATAACATAACTAACATGCCACACAAAGATCAAATCACGCACCACATGCCATGTGAAGCCACTCACGACTTCACATCCTAAACCCTGCCAATCCTACTAAGTAGGGGCCTCAGATTCGCACGTGTGTATGATGATCACAATCATATTCATTAACTAGGTTCATTGCATTCAACATACACTACAATAATCAATTTCCAGTCCTAAACATGATGTCTTAACTACTAACCAACATCAACATCATACATGATAATCAAGGTCCATGCATCACACATGTTTATCCAAACATTCCATACAACTAAATTAACATGTTCTAACACCTTAGAAATCATCCATGAACATGCTAACATGCTCCTAATATCCCACACATGCTCAAGCTATCATCTTTCAAACTTTGTGCAAATAAAGTTTCCCTTTTGGGAAAATACATCCCAACATCTATCAAACACTCAATGTATTCATGAATTCATCACAATTATACCATCTCAAGCTCATAACAACATCTAGACATGATTAACAATGCCTAATCATCATAATCCATTAATCATCATGAACAAAAGTTTCCACTTTTAGCAAGATATGAACAACAACATCCATTCCAAGATTTCTAGCATTCATATCAACAATCTAGCACCTAATCATCATTATGAACACATCAACAACATCCATTCATCATTAGATCAACATGTCATGGAAATAAAGTTACTATTATTAGTAACCTATGAACACCAACTTCAATTCATCAATTTCTTGCAAGATCAATGCATCCTAGCATTCATACAACCTACTAATCATCATACATTCATCAAACAATCATCAATCATACATAATCTCATCAATTTCAAATTAGGGTTTGTCTAGAATCAAAGTTCATGATCAATCCATTAAAAACGTATCATTCATGCATAATCAACGTTAAACAACATGTATACAAGCCAACTAACATACTAACATCATCAAATAACATCAATTTCGACCCCATGAACAATCATTCACGAATTAGGGTTCGGTCCTAACAAGAAATCCATAAAAAACACCAAAACTAACCTTAATTCTTGCAAAGGAACACGATTTGATGTTGTTAACTTGTTGTATGACTTGAAACCGAACCAAAATTGCAACCAATTGCTTGTTCTTGATTGATTTCGAAGATGGAGAGGGGGAGAGGGTGAGGTCGCGACCGATTTGGGGTGGGGGCTAGGGTTTGGGTTGTGTTGTTTAATTTAATTTCCCATATTTACCCTTTAAACCCTTGTAATTTGGTATTTTATAAAAACTAAGCTTTAAACCCTTTGTAAAGTGTTTTTAACTTATTAATATAAAGATAATAACTAATGATAGTCATTATATATTTTATCTTTATAAAAAAAACACAAGACATACGAATAAATAGGCACGTTTTCACGTTACGTGATTAATTTCCTAATTAACATTTAAAACATGCAAACACATAAACATAACACCATAATCACATTGTCAATTATATTATCATTAATTTAACATTATTAATTATTATTAGGTCACCAACGTTAAATGATAACTAGTGTGTGCTTACGACACGTGTATGCAAGTCTTAACAGAACTAACGGAGTTTGGTAACAGAAATTTACCGGATGTCACAGATGAAGTACCATCCAGTAAGGCTAATGTGATAGCCGATGCCCTATGTCGAAAGTAAACACCTAAACCAAAGTGATTGTGAGCACTAAAGCTTACCATTCGTACTAGAATACCTGATCAAATCCATAATGCTAAAATTATGGCTTTATAGGACCAGAATCTGAAGGCAGAGTCCAGGCGAGACATGGAAAAGCAATTACTGACAAAATCCAAAGGAATTCGTTATTTCATGGAGCGAATATGGATTTTTCTATACGTGAATTTACAAGAGCTGTTAATGGATGGAACTCGTACAACTCGACATCCTATTCTTCGAGGTTTAGGTAAGATGTACCATGATTTGAAAGTTCTTTATCGGTGGCATTTTATGAAAGGTAATATTTCCATGCATCTATGCAAGTGTTTAAATTGTTCTAAAGTTAAGGAGGAATATCAAGGACCGTGTAGTTTACTCCAGCAACCACAAATTCTAGAATGGAAGTAGAAGTAGATCTTAGTGGATTTCATTGTAAAGTTACCTCAAACTCTTAGCGAAATCCACTTGGCGATACCATTTGGGTAATAATAGATCACTTGGCGAAATCCACACACTTCCTGGATATTAGAGAGACTGATTGAATTGAGAAGTTAACTCGCACCTATCAAGGTGAATAAGTCTCTCAGCACGAGGTGCTAGTTTTCCATCAACTTACTGGTCCTAAGCATTAGTACAAGACGACTAATAAGATCGTACAAATTTGTAACCATGGGGCAGTAGCATGTGACAAACAAAGGATTTATATGAGCTAACACCAAAAACCTATTAAATATTAAATAGAAAACAAGGTACTACTAAAAGTGTCACCTTGGAAAGGTGTAATCTATTTTGGAAAAACGATGAAAGTTAGAACCGTGCTATGTTAGATCTTTTGTGATAGTCACAAGGGTTGGACCTGTAGATTAACAACTCAAGTTACCTAGATAACTCAGTGGAGTACATGACATGTTACACATTTCAAACATGGACAAATGTCTGTCTGATTAGACAATCATCATTCAATTAAAGGAAAAACAGATTGATGCACACCTGCAATTTGTTGAGGAACTACCTGAATCATAAACCAAGTGGTCAAAAACTCTCAAGCATAACTGTACCTCTATTGTTAAAGTTTGTTGAAACTCAGAGCGTGGATCAGAGTTTACTTGGGTACGCGATAATCATATAAAGGACAAGTATCCACAGTTACTCAAAGATGCGTTTTTAAGTGCCAAGGTTACTAGTCAAGAATTTCGGGATGAAATTTCTTTCAACAAGGGAAAGAAGTGACAAGCATAAAATTTTTGTTCATCTTTTACTAGAGTTAGCTAAATTTTGGGATGAAATTTCTTTCAACAAGGGAATGTTATGACACCTAGAATTTTCAAGTCACTTTCCGATCAACATAAACATGGTTTTCTGATCATACATTCATGCATCTAATGTTGTTCATTTAAATGTGTCATTTATTGCACAAACATTCACGAACCATTCATGTAATGGAAATTCGGAGAATTGTCGAATCTCACACGCGTCTGTCCCCAAACGTTGGTGATTTGTCAAAATGATTTTCAAACAATCAAAATTGGTGTGAAATTTTGTGTTATATAGTTATGTGATTAATTATGTTGCGTGGTTGTGAAAATTGTGAATTTTCTAGCATTTACGCGTTTTCACACACTTCGGCTTTTAACGCCTAATTATAATAAAAATACCTTTGAATTAGAAAAATGAATATTATTTCATATTATTAATAATATTTTGTGATCATTTGATGGTTTCGGTGTAGAAAACATTCAATCGCGTAGCGTTAACATGATTTTATAAAAGACGGCCTTTCTTGTAAAGAAGAAAAGGAAATAAAACCCAACCCCAACCCCAATACCCTAATTTAGACGCCCCCTCCCCTTGCCCCTCTCCCTATTTTCGAAGACACACATTTATGAACACATACATATCTTAACTTCTTCTTACAATTGGTGATGATTATGGATTGTTCTTGCATCAAAAACATGTTAGCTTGAATCTATGCATCATTACAAGTAAGTTTTATGTTAGATTTTATACTCTTTGATTATCATGATGAACATCAACCCTAGTTATCCAAACACGAATCAAAACTTGAAATTGATTGAAATTAATGATTAATTATGTGATAATGTTCAATATAATGATGTTTGTACGGATTGGTTTTGTAAAATTGTGTTGTTTTGATCAAAACCCGAGACTTACTTATAATGAAAACCTTACTTTGAGGCTTTTGCAGAATTTGTATGATTTTGATAAAAGTGGATTGAATTGATGGTTCTAGGATATTAGTTGATGCTAACGGATGAAAAATCATGTTTTTAACAATGGATTTTGGCTCGGTTTTTGGGTACTTTCCATTAAAGGAAAATTTTTGGGTAAGTTAGTTCATAGAAGGTGATTGATGCATGTTTTATTAGTTGTGATGATTGTTATATGATGTTTAAAAGCTAAGAATGGATTGGGAATAATTAAACAGTGATAAACGCATCATATGAGCATGCTTGCTATTTATGGAAACTTTTGTGTCCCAATGTGTCATATGATGAGTATGATATGTGTAGAACATGTTATAATGATGTGATTGATGTTGAATGATCACATGAACACTAGAAAATTTGGATGATATTTGTGCAACTTGTGTTCTTACGTTTTTAATTTAGGATTGTTTGGGCATGATAAAGTTTCTAGGTTATGTTAACATGTTATGGATGATTGTTTGATGTGTTACATGTATATTTGAGATGTTTCTTTTGATATTCTTCATATTCTTTAAACGGATTGCTTTTGTGTAAAGATATCGTACTTTCCAAAAATAGATTTCTGACATGAACCTTTATGTGAATCATTATTTGAGCTAGTTGAGCATGACTAAACATGATGTTACTTATTTGAGTCACCAACGGGTCTTCTAATCAGCCTGATCAACTTTGGTCAACAAAAGCCAACTTTGTTTAACTAGTCAAACATTTCTCGATCATGCTAATAGTTATGTTGTTTGGATACAACATGGTTAATCTTGACCATTATGTACACATACTCATGGACCTATATTTGTTAAGTAATGATTAGCTTTTGGCTTTTACACTTCATATTTTTCCTACGCATCTAAGGTGAGTTTTCACGACCCCACTTTTACTTGCTTTCCTTTTTATGGGAGAAGCATACAAACTATTTTTATCTGGTTTTGGTATTATTGGTATATCGCTTGTTACTATAGTGCAAATATTATCACGCAAGTCCTTACATGCTCAAACCGTTAATAACGGGATAACGATGTAATTTTGGGTAGTACTACTGGGTTTCACGAACCCCACCCGCGCTAGTCGTGCTAACTCGACTGGAGGTCGAACGGGTGTTTAATTGACCTAGACAGCTACCATTGTTCTGTGATAAGACATGGCAGAAGGCAAAACAACTCACAAACAGTCATCTTCGGTTCGAAATGCTAAGTAACTTGATATATAAGCTAGCTACCTATGGTATACCTTTGTTTACTTTTACCAAGCAAGCCTTCAAACATATTTATTATTTTAAACTTGTGAACTCATCAACCTTGTGTTGACACATTTTAGCATGTCTTTTAAGGTTACAGGAATGCTTATGGCTAGGGTTGCATATATGAGGCTCACGCATCATCTTTATCATTTCAAGCAAATTCATTACATTTACAACTTTTCATTGGGTGCTTTGTTTTGCGTATTTATTACTAATGATTTTTCAAATGTTTACGCTTCCGTATTGATTACATTGAAAACTGTGTTTTACTCTGATTTACAGTCAAATGATTATTTTGAAAACACATGTAGTGTCGTTTGATATGACTGTGTCTGAGATCCTGGTTTGTTACGTGTCTCGTGGTAAAACCCCACCGGTGGATTTGAGGGTGTGACAACTACTAGCAAATTATATATACTTAATTAATAGGTACCAAAGCGGAATTAAGTGAAACGAGGGTTCATCTTCATGGTTGATTATCCACACCCTGCCAAAGATTCATCAGCACGTAACAATGAAATTCACTCGATCATTTATCTTCTAAACTTCTTAAAGCAAATTCATATTTTTGACAAGGAAATGTGCTGGTGTGCATTTTGCGTCTTTAATTTCAGAGTTCAACAAAAAATAATAGGGTTACTCATTGTTTTCTTTTGTTTGTTATATATGTTTCTTGATAATTTAGTTGAATTGCTTGTTTTGTGACTGGGTATAAATATGAGAACAAGATATCTTCTATGGTACTACAAATTTAAAAAGGTTTTAATCAAGCTCAAAGTAAGTTTCAACCGACTTGACTTGTCTTGTTAATAATATAAAATACTATGACTATCAACTTATTCGTAAGTAAATGCCATTACATACTATAACAGTCACGTCGCCTTTTGTACATATTAAAACACTAAGGAAAAAGTAATTGAAATTAATCCAAATATCTTTGACTAGTTTCTCAATGCATATAAAAAACACAATTGTATTTCATTTTAAAGTATAAGTGAAAGGTGAAACATAAATATCTATCAGTAAAAAAAATTAAATAAAAAATATAAAACTGCTCATACATGTTGTCCCCAGTTTATTATACTTGTTAATGTTTTCATCTTTCAGTCTTAATGATATTGAATACAAGGGTATTTTGGTAATTTCATATGTGTTTGCATGTCTATTTACTATTATGTTTATCGTAATCTTATATCGCTTATATATACACACTTGACCGAATAATATATATGTGCATGCAGGAGTCATTCACAATAATGAGTTAGTAATGGCTCAGTAGTGTGTTTGCCTTAGTCTTATGGTTATCCATGCTTATGGACTAGTAGCAAGACTGAACCAGGCGATTGGCTTAGTCGCACGACTGATTCATAAGATTGATTCAGTCGTACGATTGAACCAAACAAATAGATCAGTCGTATGTATGGATCAATCGTACGACTTAGTCACACGACTGAACCATACGTACGGCTCAGTCGTACAACTGTATACTGCAACCTATAAATACCACTTAATTCGTGAAAAAACAGGACACTTCAAGATTTTGCATACCCTAGCCGTCCAGAGCGATTTCTTAAGCTATTCCAACTTCATAGTTTGTCCCGGATCAATTCCTACCTGTTCTTAACGTTATTTAATCGTTCGATTGATCCGGGTTTGAGAACTCACTGATTGGATCGCCGTTCAAATAGGATTAGGCACTATTTGATTTGGTTTTACGTTGAATCTTTTAGTACTTAGTATGCTCCCGGTCCTAACAAGTGCTATCAGAGCTTGGCTCTTGATTCTTCGTGGATTCGATTGGTGATTCGTTTGAAACAAACGTATTTTATTAAAAAATTCTTTGTTTTTGGTATAAAACGTATTTTTGACATGCGCATTAGCATAAAGTTTTAAACTTTTCGATTGAAAACTGTTCTTGGTGTGTTTGAAATCGTTTTTGAGTCAAAAATTGATCATAATCTCGAGTTCCTCAAATTTGATATTTTCAATAGCCCGACTGAGTCAATCGCACGACTGGACCCAATCGTATCTTTCAACCATACAGTTGAACCTTGTCGTATCCTTCAATCGCACGATTGAACCCAATCGTATCTTTCAACCGCACAATTGAACCCTGTCTTATCCTTCAATTGCATGATTGAACCCATTCGCATCTTTCAACCGTATGCTTGACCTCAATCACCTGATTGAACTCAATCGCATTCAATCACCTGCCTGTCCAAATTGCAAACTTCAATCACATGACTGAACAGAATCGCATGACTAAACCAGTCACATGATCGAGTCCAGTCGCATCAGAAGATCAGATTTGATTATTTGACTTCGTGTTTCTTCAAACTTTGAGAATATGAACGATCAAAACTCATCTTTTACTGCCAGAAAAGACTCAAAGATTCAAAACTTGTTATTGTTAGAAAATGAAATCGGAAACAGTAAGAAACCAACAAAATTGTTAACTTTGGATGAATACCCTCAATGGAAACAACGTTTTGAGATATATCTTAATGGAGTTGATCCGAACCTATGGATAGCAATTGAGACAAGTTATTTTTCGCATGTCGGGGCAAATGGTGTTAAACTTACTCTAAGTGGAATGAATGAAGCACAAAAGGTAGCTCACAATATTAAGAAGAAAGCGTATGCTTTATTGACTCAGTCAATTCCAAAAGACATATTTCATCAGTTCTTAGAACATAAATAGTCAAATAAATTATGGTTGGTTTTGGAAAAGAGGTATGATGGTAATGCTACTTCAAAGGCCCTAAAGGCCAAGGTTCTCAAGAAAGAGTTTGACAGTTTCTCATCCATCGGTGATGAATGCTTGGATGATATAATAGATAGATTTTATCATCTAATGAATGAGTTGCATACACGTGGTGTTACTACATCTATGGAAGATAAAGTTGCAAGTTTTGCTGATTGGCTACGAGATAAATGGGATCCTTTTGTTTCAAATCTGAGATAAAATGATATATTAGCTACACTTAACATTAACGACTTTATCTTGAAATTGAGAGTGGAGGAACTATGGCTTAAATACAAGTCTAAGAAGGGATCATATACTCAAAATCCATCTCTGTATAATGTTGTTCCCACACCATCTTCTTCAGGAGCACCTATTCAGACAAATTTTGTATCTAACACCTCTGGGCATTCCCAGAGTGGGTCATCCGAAAGTAAATCGTCTAGATCATCAGGTTCTCAATGCAACACCTCTGACTCAAATAATACAAAGCTAAAGACTAAGAACTTGAGGAATGTTACTCTTAAAGTTGCCAAGGAACATATGGACCTTCTAGTTGCAGTTGTGTATTCATATGACGGGTTGTTTGTTGGAAAAATAGGAAATTGAAATCTCACTGATGAAGATTATGAGCAAGTTGATGAGGCTGCATTAGAGAGAATGGACATAACGTGGCCTCTTGCTTGTACTGTTAGAAGAGCAAAGAAGTTCGTGAAGAAGACTGGACAAAACCTGATTGCTACCAAGGATACAACTTTTGGTTTTGATAAAACAAAAGTCACATGTTTTAACTATGGAGAAAAGGGTCATTTTAAAAGAGAATGTGTGAAGCCTAAAAAGACAGGAAATGGTAATCCTTTCACCTCAAACAACCGACAAGACAAGGAAAAGAAAGCGACTTCAACAAGCCGAGGTTCCAAAGCTATGGTAGCTCAAGGAGATGAAGGACAGGACTGGACTTTTAGGTTTATTTCTAATGGTGAAGCTAACGTGGCTTTGGTGGATAATCTCTATGATGATTCAGCAAGTGAAAGAGAAAACTTGGTTGATAGTGTTGACTCAGACATAAAGGAAGCCATGGAAGTAGTGGAACACATAATTGAAGATGAATTTTCTGCTGCGAGGACAGAGTCTACAAATAACAAGATATCTCACTTTGCTCTAATGGCTGACACCTCCAGCACGTCATAGGTTGTCCGCTACAGCGCTATCACTAACACCTAAATTATTGATAGTGGGGCATCCACGCACATGACCAGGAATCTGTCTCTCCTTTTCAATGTCAAACTAATCAAAGGGGAACATGTATCGTTTGCTGGAAATAAAGGAGGTTATATAATAGTAAAAGGCGAAGTAGGAAATGGGAAAGTGAACTTTGAAAAAGTAGATTATGTTCAACAATTGGAGAACAATTTATTATCAGTTTCCTAAATACGTTTTAAAAGGTTTAAAGTGATGTTTGATGATAAGAAGTGCTACATACTAAAAAAGGAGTATGCTATCCCTGAGGAGCAAATTTTAATGTCAGCTTCGAGATATAACAATCTGTATGTCTTCACTGAATATGTTGCATAATGCTTGTTGTCTAAAGCTACAGAGAAAGAATCCATCTCGTGGCATTGGAGACTGGGACTGTAAGACCCCGTTCCCGGGCACCTCAAAGTTGGACAATCATCGCATGTAATACATTTTTAAACATGCATTACTGTTGTAGCAGAACTTAAAAACTTTCATTTATAATTAAAAGCATGTTATTTCATCACATTGCAACATTTGTTTTTATATCAAAATACAATAACATGTCCAAATGGGGATGCCATCCTTAAAATGCACCAGTAGCTTATGCATCCATGCCAGAAACTCCTCAGCATCAACAAAATACCTGTCAACTATCATGCATACAAAAAGTCAGTGATGCTGAATGAGTTCTAGTTTTATAATAAAATACTTTACTTTCTGTGAAAACTAGTCTTTATATTCATCCGTGGTCATACATCATACGTACACTCTAACTATATTCTTCATTCGGTTCGTTCTTTCAAGCTTTCAACGTTTCATTCTTTTCTTTAATATTTAATTTCATATTCATACTTTTGTTCATACTTTTCACTGTCTTTTACTTTTTTCTCTTTCTTTTCATACTTTACGTTCGACAGTGGTCATACATCATACATACATACTGATAATATTTATTATTATTATCTTTATCATCATTTGTTCATTCATTCATTCCTCCACTCATAACTCATCATTACTCAAATCTTGTCTCATGCAATATTCCCGACTCATGCTCGAAAGCTGATGCTGTGCCGGGGCCTGTACACAAACCCCCGACTCATGTCCGAAGACTAACACAGCACCGGGATACGCGACAAAGATCCCATATCATATGCAACACCCCGGACTCATTTCTGAAGGCTGATACTATGTCGGGGCATGTAATCAAACCCCCCACTCATGTTTGAAGACTGACATAGTATCGGGGCGGGCAACAAGACCTCATCTCCTTCACACGTTATTCTGTCTCATGCAATACCCCTGTCTCATGCTCAAAGGTTGATACTATGCCGGGGCCTGTAAACAAACCCCCGACTCATGTTCGAATACTGACAGTACCGAGGTACGCGACATGAATCTCTTTATCCGTCACTCCCATACTCATCATTCGTTATCTCATGTGTTCGTTCGTTTCGTACTTTATCATTACCTCACCTATTCCTTCGTTTCGTACTTTATCATTATCTTCCACTTTGTTACATAATACTTTACGTTCATTTATTTATTCATTCATACATCATACCTCGTAAAGTCATACATAATGTATTACAAAACATAATACGTACGTTTTGAAAACTCTTCAACGAAGAAAGATAACATATCACTCACACACATACTCATCATAAACTTCATCACATCACCGTGCACACATCAAGAATAAGCAATCACATCATACCAGGGTCTATCTCCCGATTCTACCACTTAAAACCATTTGGAAAATCCTAAGTCCAAAATGGGCGCATGGGACTTTTCAGGCGCACGAGCATAAAAATTCTAAGGGTAAAAAGTCTGGGTGCTTCAGCACTATTTGGGCGCATGAGCCCTGTTTGGGCGCTACACTACTATGCAGGCGCATGACACCTGTTTGGGCGCATCAACACTTAGGCGTTTTTGCAGATTGGGCCCATGGGTACTATTTAGGCGCATGGCTAACACTTAGGTGCATGGGCACTTTTCTGGCACACAACTACTATTTGGGTGCATGACCCTAGGCGCATGAGGACACTTAGGCGCATGGGAACATTCTAAAATGTTATTTATGCTACAAACATGACCCGATTACCTTCTAACACTACCCAAACACAAATCTAGCATACTAAGGCTCTTAAACATGCTAAACATCAATTCTAGCCCATAAACAAACTCTAAAACATACACACACAGATCATCCTTGAACATAAAGCTGTAACCCACGGTTTCTTTTAAAAATGTTTACTTGGTATGCATAATAGCCCTAAACAAGTTGTAAATCACTAGAAGAGGGGTTCTAGGACTCACCTAAAGCAAATCTTTGAACTATACACTTCTGGCACACGACTACTATTTGGGTGCATGACCCTAGGCGCATGAGGACACTTAGGCGCATGGGAACATTCTAAAATGTTATTTATGCTACAAACATGACCCGATTACCTTCTAACACTACCCAAACACAAATCTAGCATACTAAGGCTCTTAAACATGCTAAACATCAATTCTAGCCCATAAACAAACTCTAAAACATACACACACAGATCATCCTCGAACATAAAGCTGTAACCCACGGTTTCTTTTAAAAATGTTTACTTGGTATGCATAATAGCCCTAAACAAGTTGTAAATCACTAGAAGAGGGGTTCTAGGACTCACCTAAAGCAAATCTTTGAACTATACACTTCCACAAGCAAGCTCAACTTCAAATTCTCGAACACAAACTCTAAAACACCAAGAATTCGGTCAATAGCTTGTGAATTGGTTAAAACCAAACATATAGCAAGAAAACTCACCTTTTACAGCTTCTTCTTCCCTTCTTTCTCTAAAAACTGAGAGCTTTTTCTTCTTCTTCTTCTTCAATAGAGAACAAAAGCAGTTTTACTTTAAAGTGGGTGGCCATACCCATTTATATAATAAAATAATAGGCTTTTGTACTTTGTACACTTTATCCCACTCCACTTGTGCGCATTATCTTTTCTTTCTATTTACATTCTTTTCTTTTCTTTTAAATAAAGTTCAGGGTGTTACAGGGAGAGACTGTCAAAAATTTTTAGCTTCCATATTTTTGTATCTCATGCAAGAAATGTCAACACACCAAGAAATCTCATAAATCTAAGAAAGTTCATTCAATTGAGATACCACCGGAGCTTTTGTACATGGATTAATTTGGTCTTGTTAGTACTTAAAGTATTGCAGGGGACTAGTACTGCTTTGTGGTAACCGATGACTACTCGAGGTTTTCATGGGTCTTGTTCCTTATGGCAAAATCAGAAATTTATGAGTCATTCAAGGTTTTAGTTACTACACTGGAATCTATGTATAAGTTGAAAGTGAGGAAGATTCATTCAGATAATGGCACAAAGTTTAAGAATCAATGGATGGACGCCTTTTGCCGAGAAAAGGGTATTGTTCATCAAATTTCTTCCGTTCATACTCCACAGATGAACGGAGTTGCTAAACGTAAAAATCAAAGCTTGATTGAAACTGCAAGAACTATGTTGGCAGATTCCAGCTTAATTCTGGAATGAGGCATTTGCTAATGCATGCTACACCCTCAATCGAGTACTTGTTGTCAAGCGTCATGGAAAAACTTGTTATGAGTTTCTACAAACACGTAAACCGAATCTGGAGTATCTGGAACCATTTGGAGCTCCATGTATGTTGTTGAAGAAAACTCAGACGGGCAAGTTTAGTGAAAAGGTACAGGATGGCATTTTTCTTGGCTACAATATTCCTAACAAACGGGTTTACAACAACTCTACAGGTCAAGTTGGAGTGTGGTGCAATGTGGATGTTCAACGCTACACCACCCCTCCTGCAGGGAAAAGACCATCATCATTCTTTGATTATGATGGATTTTTCAAGTCCTTTAATCTGTTTGGTGAACATTCTAAAGAAGAAGTGATTTCTCAAATGATGTATAATGTTCTTAATACTCCTAATCTGACTTCTGGCTCTACAACACCAATCGATGGCGTTTTTGGGGCTTCAGGAACTGACCAAGAAGTCAGTGACCACTCCTTGGATGATGAGGAAGAGGTAAATGAAACTTCAAACAATGAGGAGCATGAGAACACCGGTGAAAATTCACCAGTTGGTGGAAATGATTCCATGGAATCTTCAAGGACAAGTGAACTTATAGCCACTGAAGATGAACCAGTGATCACTAATTTGGATAATGAAGTAGTTGTTCCTACAACTAAAGTGATAAGGATTAGTGTGACTCATCCCTCAGAAAACATTACCGGGGATCTTTTCTGTGGGGTACAGACAATAAATTAGCTTTACACTACAGACTATGCAGCGGTGATGGAAAAGGGATATGTTCATGATGGGGCATATAAATGTTTTGTTTCTCAAATTGAGCCCAAGTATATGAGTGATGCCTTGAAAGATGAGCCGTGGGTTAATGCGATGCAAGAAAAACATCTACAATTTAAGAAACTAGGTGTTTGGATACTAGTTGATAGACCGAAGGGTGCTAAAGTCATCAGAACAAAATGGGTTCTTCTTTGTAAGAAAGATGATCAGGGGGTCATAATCAAAAACAAAGCACGGTTAGTGGTTCAGGGATTTAGACAAGTTGAGGGTGTTGACTATAATGAAGTATTTGCACCAGTGGCTAGAATGGAAGCAATCAGGATCTTCTTAGCCTATGCATCCTACATGAAAATCAAGGTGTTGATACATATTGATGTACCTAGTTTATGTTCTGAAATGTAAAAATCTTTCATGTCTTACATATATGTAATCGATGTAATGAATTGAATGAATGATATATGAAGTGCATTGTGATGTTAATTTATATTTGACTATGTCATGATATCATTATATTGAATGTGTTGCATGTGTATGAACTAACTACATAGGTTTGATGTTGTTCTACATGGTTCTAAGTCAATAAGAACTTAGAAGTATGTTTAACTTATCCGGGTGATAGTTCATGCTAATGGACCATACGAATGAATATATCATGCTTATAGACCAGTCACACGACTAAACCAGAAGACTGGACTAGTTGCACAACTGAACCAGAAGACTAGACCAGTTGCACGACTGAGACATAAGATTGAGTCAGTCGCACGAATGAACCTTCAGTCATGCGTACGAGTCAATCGCATGATTCAGATGCACGATTGAATCATGCTAATGGTTCAGTCATACGAATGAAGACAGAAAACCTATAAATACCATGTAATTCATGGAAAAACATAACACTTCGAATACCTACGTACCCTAGCCCTCCAAAGCATACCAAGTAGTCAATCCAAGTTCGTAGATCGTTTTTGATCAATTCTCATTTGTTCTTAACGTTTGTTTCATAGTTGGATTGATCAGGATATTCATCCTCACTGATTGGATCGCCAATCAAATAGGACTCCACACTATTTGATTAGGTATCACGTAGAATCTGCCAGTACTTCGTACAAAATCGGTCCTAACAAGTGGTATCAGAGCCAAGGCTCGTGATTTTACGTGGATTCAATTGGTTTTGGTGTCAAAACTAACCTTTTATTCAAAAGATACTGTAAGGATCAAACATTTTGGATTACACTATAGTTTTAACTGATAAGAAATGAACAACTTGGAATACATGCGATTACGTGTATGTTGGAAACAACGCATGCAAGAAGAAGTTGCATTCATGCATGCGAAAGAAAGCAAACTCGCATGCATGCGAATATGCATGCATGCGAATGAAAGAAAAGTACGCGAGTCGCATATGCATGCGAGAGAAGTACAAAATGCATGCATGCGAATTCAGGTAAAAAGCAAAAAGCAAATGAAGTCATGCTAAAGCTTAGTGGAATCCACGTGGGCATTGAAATATTATATGCATGCGACAAACAATCTAGAATTCTATTAATGCATGCAAGCGAAAACTTTATGGAAAGTGGAATACACGTGGGCTGGGCGAAAACTCCTTGGAATATATTTACATGCGAAAATGCATGCTTAAAGCATGCAGTGCGAAATCAGCCTCTGACAACTATGCATGCGATTTGTATTGCATATATATATGTGCATGTATGTTAGTTAGTGGTGTGTGCAACATTACTTTTCAACCGAGAGCTACAATTTATTTGTTTGTATTTTCGCTCAAGTCGAGCAGATCACAGTTTGTGATTTTCCACCTTCGGGTGAGATCGATTTTATATCAATTTTCATTGTAATCTTTCGACACATGTTATATACATTTGAATTACGATGATATTGTGCTTAATGTCTTGTTCTCTCGGTTGATTCATTCAATTCGCG
>BJCO01744470.1:0-12138 GCA_018326465.1 Flaveria floridana | reverse complement strand
GTGACAATGATAACTGAAGATCTAGGAGTGCTGCCTTAGTGGAGACCCTAGGATGCATTTTTGAGACTGAACATACTGGACAAACAATTATTTTAAAACAATGTTGTAGTCTATTAAACAATTATCATTCTTTTGGATACTTGTTCCCGGGTTATGGGAATTACATTACAAGGATACAATATTTGGATATGTGAATCATTTACAAGTTAATGCTTATGGCTATGCTGTTGTGAATATTGACTAAACACGACACAAGTCTCCATTTGTGTCGGGTGTCGTCATGACACACTCAATCATCAATTACATATATTGCATCTCTATTGTTAACAATGTGTTATGACGATCCCGTCTCGTCCACGTCCCCGTGTTTCCGCTCTCAGTGGGGGTGTGACACCATGGAAAAGTCCTCACACTTTTGAATTATTAATATTGAATAGCAGGGAAACTTGGGTAGTACTACTGGGTCTGACGAGCCCCACCTACGTGACTCGAGGTCAAACGGGTGCAATTTGTCCTATGAACATTTGTCACGACCTGGTAAGTCGTGACAGGAGGCAAAAACTATCACAGTCAGCTTCAATTGCGAAATCACTATGAATTAATATTTACTGTTAATAGACTAGTTATCTGTTACAATACACTGCTTATATATCACAACTGTTAAACTGTTTATGTTTAAACATCAACTCTTGAACTCACCAACCATTGTGTTGACATTTTAGTATGCTATTCTTAGGTCGATAACTCAGCTTGCCAGTAGGAGCACAACACGGGTCCAGCGTGCATTCAAAGGCTTTATTTTATAAACACATTTACTTGCCTTTTAATTATGGGTTTCAAACTTTTGGTTGGCGCATGTTTTGCCATATTATACATATTCATATTTTGGGTTTGTCTTATTTTACAAAACGCTTCCGCATGGTTTTAAAGTCTGAATGTTGGTTTGTTTTATTTTAAAGATGGCATATTGAGTCGTTCTGAGTAACTATTGACTGTGATCCTGGTTTCTTCCCACGCCTTGCGGTAAAACTCTGCACGTGGATTTTTGAGGGTGTGACAGATAGGGTCAATAGTCAATGAAACATTGACTAGAGTTATTAAGTCAGATTTTGGTTGAAAACCTAATCCATAGGTGTCTTCATCAGACGTAGTAATAGATAAAGGTAAACAAGTATAATCATGATTAATAGGTAGTGCAATGTTAGAATATCCAACACCACTTTTTCCACCATTAAATTTTTGGGTAATTTAGGACTTGATTATACCTTCAACCATATTAATTTAGGACTTGATTATACCTTCAACCATATTTGAAGATAACTCAAATTTTTAACGATTAATTTTGTAGATAAGAGTTCACTATTGAGATTATTTATTTCTAAAGATAGCTCATTATTAAGTGTTTTCAAATCTTTTATGTTGCAATCTGTGTCATGCAATTTCAGTTTAGATTGATAATTTGATTTGTTCAATTCATCTATCTTTTCTTTGAAAATTTTCCCATCCTTTTTTTATTTACGAGCTTGATATTAAAGTTTTTCAACTTCTAAGATCAAGCGTTCATTGAGAACTCTATATCAGTTTAGCTTTTCTATACAATCATCTGAACCACGATTAGTATGTACCTCTTTATTTTCTTCTTGCTTCTTTGTCTCTTCAGGTATAACATTTATTATGAAGTCCTTTAAATACTTCTTTTCTTCTACTACAAATACCGGAGTGATCTCAACAACATTGATAGTTTCAACACAAGCAGTTGCTGGAATTTCCTCAACAACATTCTCTTTCTTCTCTTCTTCAGCTGGAGTAACTCAATAGCTTTTACTTCATATTCTTCCTTTCTCTCTTTAGTCTTCTTTGATTGAGTTGGAGTAATCTCAACAGCTTTTACTTCAACCACCTCTTCACCATCCTCACTGTCTTCTTTACCAAATACTCCTTCCAACAATTCTTAGAAACAAACTCATCAAGTATGTTATTATCAACATTCTCATCATTGGTTTGAATCTCAGCTAATAAAGCAGTTGACAATTTAATGTCTAGAATTTCTATCTAGTCTGACCAATCATATTCATCATTAGTTTGTGACACCAGAGCTTTGTTGTTAGATGAACTACCTTTATCACCCTTAGTCTCTACCTCCACAGTGACCATTTTCTTTCCATTCTCATTTTGATTTGATCTCACTTCAGTACATTCTCTAGCAAGGTGACCAGGTTTGTCACAGTTATAACATCTCAAACTTGATTTATCAAACCTGATTTTGCTAGAATTGTTCAAACCAAACATTTTCCGTCCCGTTCTTCTGTAAAATGTTTTGCTTGATACACCACCATTGCCATCTTATACTTGATATCATTTTCCTCAACATCATTAAGATTAATCTTCAGCTGTAAATGTTTCATAGTTGTTCATGAAAGTGGTGAATAGAGTCTGATACTCTTTAGCTATTTGAATTATTTTCTTGGAAGGATTGGAGTTTACAACAAATGCTTGTTGTGTTGGCTGAGAGGCTTGACTATATATTAGGGATTGTACTTAATGAGAAGCTTCAAATTGAGGCATGGATGATTCCTTGACAATTTGAGAATTGGCTGCTTGTTGTTGACACAATTGGGAATAGCTAACATAATAATTTGGATTACTGGCCATTTTAGCATATAGTACAGATGCTTCAGCTCCCATTGTGTTAATGTAATTAGCAGCTCTCTGCTTGTGATCCATGTCATAAGACTTGATGGTTGAGATAAGATCGCTGAGTGATAAAGTGAAAAAAATACTTGGTTCTTTTGATGGTTGTGCAGTTATTGTTCTAGCTATATGGCAAAGAATTCAGCAGCTTCTTGTTTACTGAGATATTTTCAAAGGTAATTCCTGCACTCTTCATCTTTGTTATCAACTTCACAAATCTTGACATCTGAACCTCTAGAGTTTATCCAAGAACATTATTGAACATATTAAACTCTTGGTTTAACATATCTTAGTGGCTTTCTCTCATATCATTATTCCCCATAATCTGCTCCTCCACCGCATCTCAAAAATCTTTCGACTTTCTGTAATCCTTAAACTTTTAAGCAATTTCATTCGTAAGTGCTATACTGATAGCAGCATACGCCTTATCATTAAGCTCCAATTTCTTCATATCTTCCTCATCCTAAAGGTGTTCAGGTTTGGGCACTAGCTTTCTCCTATCATTGTTATACACTGGAATATACAGTTCTTGTTTGATTGACCGCATCATCTGGGGTTTAGTGTAAATAACATGATTTTTAAATCTATAAAACCAGTCAGGATATTCTTGTTCCCTAAGAAGTCTGGGAGGCTTTGTGCTGGTTCTAATCTCATTGTTGAGGTTGATGGTGGTAGTGATATGCTTTAGGTTTTCCATTTTTCAGACTTTTAAATTAAACTTCTCAGAAATTCTTCGAACTTCAAGTTCTCTCGCAAATAGCTCTTGTTCGTGCGAACAATCAATAAGTTTTCACGCGGTTAGTTTTCAACTAACTTTTACGAAGATGAAACATTTCGCGCGAATGGAATCTTCTGTAGCAAACTTCCCAACAAACTTTTACGAAAACCAAAATTCTCACGTGGATGCTAACTTTTCACTTGCGATTAACAAATTTTTGCCTAATTCATTTTGTCAATTCTGAAGAGTTTCAGCTCAATCTTTTACCAATTTGTTCAAAATTTGATTAATTAAGTATTCAATTAGTGATTTAGGTTCAATGAAGATCCTAAGTGTCTCTAATTTGATTCAATTAAGCTTGTTTATCCACATAAACATCTTCAAATTTCCATCAACAACATAATCACTTTCAACATCTTCAAGTAGATCTTCAAATGACAAATAATTCAAGGTTCATGAACACTTCATAACACTCATTTCAATCTTCAAATCAATCAATTTAGAGCAACAAAGCTCTAATACCAATTGTAAGGATCAACAATAATGACAAATCGATCTCGTGAGGAGAATGCCAAATGTAATCACTCAGGCTAAGAAGATTAAGTAGAATAAAATAAACTTGAACAAATAGTAAATACTATTCTTTGTATTACTCTCTGATTTGAAACAAATACAATAAGTGTGAAATCAGGAAATGACAAAAAGATTGACAATTACATTAAGAACTAACTATTTATGCTAATCTAAGAAGTTCTCACGCGACTTAAAAAATCTCGCATGAGAACCAAGTTCTCGCGCGACAACTTTAGGTGTTCACGCAACTTTGATCTTGATCATCTTGATTTGATTTTCTAAGCCTTTAGCTTCAATCCTTACAATTAAGTGTGTTGATTTCCAACACAAGCTCATCATTTCTTTTGGATAAGTCATATTTAGCATGTTCTTTATCATGTAGGTTAATTTGCAATTAATCAATTATTTTACTAATACCATCTAGTTTTTCTTTGTTTGATATTAAAGTTTCTCAAATTGTAAGATCAAATTTTCATTATGTTCTTAGTATATATGAATTTTCTAAACACAATCAGTGGTATACACATTATTATATTCCCTAATGTTTGTTGTGGATGATTTAGTAACATTCAGATCTTCATTGACCATAAATGCCTTCAACACCTCGTATTTCATCATTTCTTATTTCTTTTATGTCATGGTAATCTCAATAACAGATTTAATAGTTTTCAAGATAAGGAATACAATAGACTGAAAACCTTCATCTTTCAACATGTATGCTAGAATAATCTCAATAGCAGTTTCAACAATTCAGCTTCAGCTTTAACTTCTTGTTCAAACTCTCATTCTACAACCACTACCCCATTAAATCACACATTCTCAACTTTGAATCCTTCAACCCTTTCAAATAAACTTCCTTTGTTTTTAACCTCTGAATTTCTTCATATAAACCTTCAAGCAAATCATCAGACACAAACTCAACAAACAAATTCTCATATTTTTCCACTCCTGCTTTTCTAATTTCAACAAACAAAGATGTGGAGTTCTTTAGATCAAGTATCTCTATTTGATCCGACTAGTCGTATTTAGCATTTGTTTAAGAAACTAATTCTTTTTTATTACTTAACGATCCACCTTTCCATTCTTCGTTTCCACCTCAATTGTCACTAGCTTCTTTACATCTTTGAATTGAGTTTTTTCATACGTTCCCTAGCAAAATGCCTAGGTTTGTCACAATTATAATATCTGAGAGTCGACTAATCAAAATCCAATATTTCTTATGTTGTATAGACCAAACATCTTTCTACTAGTTCTTCTAGCAAAGATTTTGGCTCTATAAACAACCATAGCCATATTATATTTAATGTGATTCTCTTCTACATCATTAGGATTAAATTGTTGGACATCATCAACTAATACATTAGAAGCACTCAACCTTCTAGCCATAAAGGTTTCATAACTTGACATGACAGTTCTAAACAAAGCTAAATGTTCTTTAGCTATTTGAGCTATGTGCATTAGAAAATTGAAATTTTGTTTTGCAACATAAGCTTCATGAATGCTTTGCTGAGGATATATAGAGGAATATTATGCTTGTAGAGGAGATGATTTTTAAACTTGGTTTGGAGTTTTGTACTGAGAAAACTGGGGTTCTTTATTTCAAGGAAAGATTGGAACACATGATTGTTGGTGATAACTTATTTGTGTGTAATTGACATAAAAATTTAGGTTGCTTACCGTCTTAGCATACAGAGCTATAGCTTTAGGACCTATTGAGTTTAGATGATTTGTAGCTCTCTGTTTATCATCCATATAATAAGACTTGATAGAGAAATCAGATCACTCAAAGACAAAGTGAATAAGTTTGTGGTCCTCTTGATTAGGGTATAACTATTGTTAAAGCTATATGACAATGAGTAAAGCAACTTCTTGTTAATAGTAATGTTCTCCAAAGTAATTCTAGCACAATTATCTTTGTGGAAATCTTGACAAATCTAGCAGTCTGAGCTTTAAGAGTTTGTTCAATTACATGGTTAAACATTTTGTATTCTTGATTAAGCATATCTTTCTTGCTTTCTGTCATGCCTTTGTTTTCTATGATTTATGATTTACGAGCACCCTAGAGAACCTTATCTCTTATGAATTCTCTTTAATTGTAAGAAATTTTAGTGGATAATACCATGGTGATTACAGTATATGCTTTGTCATCGAGCTCAAATCTCTTCATCCCATAAATGCTCTCACTTTTTGACCATTTTATTTTTCTTATTCTTGTACATTATAATGTAAGGTCCATACTTGATTGACCTCCCCATATGGGGTTCAGTATAAATGATATGGTTTTCAAACCGATAAGCGTAATCAGCATAGTCATCTTCATTTAGGAGTCTTGGAGGTTTAGTATGTATTCCAATCTTAGTGTGTAAGCTCAATAAAATTGTAATTTTCTTGATGTTTGAGTTAGAAGACATTTCTAAACTTTGAATTAAACTTTACAAATTTCACAAAAATTTCAAACTTTTCGCAAACTTCTCGCCCAAAATCCTAAATTATCACGTGAAAATTTCCAAAATAACCATCATTTACAAACTGTGGTACTTCTCGGATGAATACTTTTCAACCAATAACTGTCTTTTGCGAAAGTCAGTACTTCTCGTGTGAAAAAATGCAGTTTTCGCATATGTTCATCATTTTTTGAAATATTTTCGTACGCTCAATTCGACAAGATTTTCACTTTTCTTCTTCCTAAAGTGACAAAAACAGTATTAGAGCTTGTGTGATGTTAGTTAAGTTCAAATATGCATATAATTGTCTCTAAGTTGATTCAATTAGTTCATTTTTCGACTTAATCCTTGTTAATGACAACTCCACACTTTTTTCGAGTACTTTGATAGCTTCAATTTCACCAATAATTCAATCAAAAGCAATTATGAGTTTACCAAAATCCTTCTATATTCTTCAATTATGAGCTTGAATTGGAGCCAAAATCGATCGGAGCACCTAATGCTCTGATACCAATGGCAAGATCAAGTCAAATGACAAATCGGTCGATCTCAATTCATCAAATGCGAAATGAACGATGATCGCATTGGTTAATAAGCACACAAAAGAAAAAATAAAATGATAAAAGCTAAATAAAGTTTTCTCTTGATTCCATTATTGCATAAAGCTTATAAAACTAGAATTTTTTCAAGTGCTTCAACTAATAAAGAAAAACGTCTATATATACTATCTACATGTTCTCACACGTAAAATTCTAAAAAATAACATTTTTGGCACGGAAACTACAAGTTCTCATATGAATTGTTTAAGTTCTTCCATAAAGGTGATTGATTTCCATAGAGGAGTTATTATATTGAAAAAATATATGAAAGATTTCTGCTTTGCTAAAAATTTTAAACTTTAATTTTATTGTGTAAATAGGAAATGGTAACATATTTTTTTATTATGATCTATTGCAGACCAAGGCTTAAAAATGAATTGATTTGGATTTTGTTTGATATGTTGATAGCCTCAAATTTCAAGAATGAAAGTAACGTGGAATGTAATTTACTGGAATTAAATTACCTATGACTAAGATGGGTAGCATATCAATATTTTATGGTAATGTTGATTTCAAGTTGAAACAGACTAAGAGTTACAGTCCTATCAAACTCAAACCAGGCTGTATATGTATACGTGCATCATGTATACGTACACGTATACTTTCACGTGCACGTATACCTGCACGTATACGTGAAGGTATACGTGTACGTATACGTGCAGGTATAGGGTACAATTGGAACTTATCAGTAACTTGCACCTCCGTGTAGGGTACAATCAAGTTCTTATCGAATAGGCACTTCCTGAGATTTAAAACTTGCAACATGTCTTGTATGCCTCTCAATTATTTTGGTAGTTATGGTTTATAAGCAACGGGTCCGATTATTTCAAGAATTTTGAAAGGTCTAATATATCTCGGGCTCAATTTCTTGCGCTTTCCAAACCTAATCATCCATTTCTAAGGGGATACCTTCAGCATCGCATGATTTCCCCCTTGACATTCCAACGGCTTTTGCTGGTTATCCGTATAAGTCTTTTGTCTATCTCCTTTTGTGGCTAGTTGCTTATGAATTCGGTAAATCTTGTCGGTTGTTTCCTATACAATACCTTGCCCAGTCAATTGACTTTGTCCCACTTCATCCCAATAGACTGGGGACCGACACTTATGTCCGTAAAGTGCCTCAAGGAATGCAGCTCCTATGCTTGCGTGGTAACTTTATTATAAGAAAATTTAGCAAGTGTTACGTGGGTGTTCCAACTTCCCCCAAAGTCAATCACATAAGCCCTTAACATGTCCTCTAAAGTTTGAATTGTCCTTTTGCTCTGACCATCAAAGGGTAATAAGCGGTGCTTAAGTTTAGGCATGTTCCCAAAGCTTGTCGAAATGATTGACAAAACCTAGAAGTAAAGTGTCTTGTATTGGATTATGGATTAATAAGACTTTTCTACTTGACCAGTATTTAACAAATATGGAATCTAGGTTTACTACTTACTAACACACCCAAATACTTTAAGTAAAGATTAGTGGACAAGTTATTCTTTTAAATTATTCACTTGATTAATCAAACTGAGTACAAAGAGTTATAATCAGAAGATACACATGTCGCTTAACAAGCTTACCTCTACTATACAACTATGAGGGTTTTATACTATAAAATCTAAATAATAAGAGTAAACTATTATATATTCAGAATGTATAGCAAGACCGATAATCGACACATCATAGTTATGCAATTCAGTATTATGTTGTCTCCAAAAGGTAAAACACAACACCCGTCGGTACAGACTGTCTTGTCTTGTGTAACAATTGATCAGCAGCTCATAGAGTTTAGTGCTAATCAATAATAGTTTATCAACAACATATTAGGTAAGTGCTAATGGGAGTGGTTCATCATAGTCTGATTGGTAGTCATTCATCATATGCTGATTGGCAGTTGATTTAGCACTGGGCAAAATTTAGCAGTTGGGCAGCCAATGCTAAATTCTTGAGTTTTTGATAGTTTTATCCTTTTCATGGATCAACACATTCCCCCTAGGATACTGCTACAAAAACTCTAACTCATCTTCCAAATATCCTCTTTAGTAGTAGTTAATACATGTATCCTCTATTATCTCTTGATAGGTTTTTAGGAACAGATTTACCAAATCCTTCATGTTGTTTCTAGAAAGTCTAACCAATTCATATGCTTGTACTTAAATCTTTCCAACACCCGAAGAAGTTAGATATTAGTAGAGGAATTGTTAGTCTAATAGGTGATTGGATCTTGAATGCTCGATGGAGTCACATGTAGAACATCTTCTTTGTCTCCACTTTGCTTTGCTTTAAATCTGTTCCCGGTCTTCATACTCAAAATAGAATTCATTGATTTGTACTTATCTAGTATTCCTTCATATTCTTTAATCAAGGTGAAAAACTTCTGTAAGTCTATAGAGTCAAGATTCAAAACTTCCAACTCAATCAGAAAGTAGGATTTGGACTTGTTCTTTTGTAAGGCCCCGTTCCCGGGCACCTCACAGTTGGTCATTCATCGCACATAAATCCTATTATTGTTTATATCATCGTAGCGGAATCAGTAAAAGAACTTTTTCATTTCAATATAAATGCTAACAAAAACATTAAACAAAAGGATGCCATCCCAAAAGAGCTGAGTATCCGCCTCGTGCCATCCTCAGCAACCTCACCTGCCAACTTGAAACACATAAAAAGTCAGCGTTGTTGAGTGAGTTCTAGTTTTATATTAAAACATACTTTAGTTTCATTAAAACCTTTTCTTTACTTTCATGCTATCACACATCAAATGTACACGTAGATAATATTATTATTATCTTCTCTGTTCGTTCGTTAATCATTAAATCTTTTCTTGCGCAACAGATGGGCCGAAGTCTATAAAGATACAGCTGAACGTGGTGCCACAGTACTAGAGGTAAGCGGTAAAGGTTCTATAATAGTGGTCGATCACAAAGAAAGACCCCGATGTGCATCCTCCCGGGGATATCTCCCGTACCAGTACCATATGCTACACCCCGAACTATATAGCTACTGGGCCGAAGTCTATAAAGAGACAGCTAAACGTGGTGCAACAGTACTAGAGGTCAGGGGTAGAGGTTCTATAATATCATCCTCCCGGGGTAGTCATCCCACACCGTTGGGCTAAATACTTAATTGGTGTGTCCCGATATCCAATGCTCGCAAGACTATCATTACTATCATCATTCATTAATAATGCATGCATTCGTTCATCATATTACTCTTTCATTATCTTTCACTTTACGTTACATAATACTTTTATTTCATTTGTTAACATAACGCGTAAAGCCATGGAAAGATAAACATGTATTGAAGCAAGGAACATCGACATTTACTAGTCATCGGTCATCACCATCATACAGGGCTACATCATACTTAACATACATACATCATACATGAACATGCAACCCTGTCCTTATCGTGCCCAATATGACTTCTAAAGCCTCAACGGCCATATCACATGTACGTATGGGAGCTATCACATCATTACTTATCCCTGCTCTTTTCCCCGAAGGTAAGAAATCAAACTATGTCTCTTCTTGTGCACAACAGCCCTACTTGGGCGATTGGGCACCCTTCAGTCGCATGGCCTCCATGCGACTGAACACCATGCGATTGGACACCTATGCGAATGAACATCCAATTGTGCGAATGGAATCTCAATCGTGCGAATGAATACTAGGGGATTTGACTTCATGCGAATAGAATCAATGCGGATGAGTCTCATGCGAATGGAACTAATGCGGATGAGCACCTATGCGACTGGACCCTCAGTCGTGCGATTGAAAACCTATGCGTCTGAGCATGTATGCGACTGGACTCTTAGTTGCATGACCTGTCATGCGACTGGATCCCCAGTCGTGCGATTGAACCTCAGTCGTACGATTGAGCCTCAGTCGTCCCTCAATCGCCGATTGGCCCTCCAATCGTCTAGCCCTAAATGGGCAGTGACTACAGTTCATCCCGAACAGCAGCCGTGACATTTGGCCTTCAAACCCTTCCAAACTCATTCTAAGCCCAAATCAACCCTCCTAAACCTTAGGAAATCATACTATAACATCATACAAGCACATACAAGTCCAAAATCACACTCTAAACACACTATACACAATCACACCCAAATGGGTCAAACACACATTTTGAAAACGGGTTTCTATGTGTTCCAGCCCCAAAATCGGTTGAAAAGAAGTAAAAGAGGGGCCTTAGAACCACACAAAGAAGGAGAAGATGAAGAGCTTCATTTGGACTAGCTATACGATGAATTTCGAGCCCGAATCACCACTTTTCTCTCTTTTTTCTCTTCTTCCTCTCTTCTTTCTCTCTTCTCTCTTTTGTGGCTGAATTTTGCAAGTGTGGGGAGGGCAGATGGCTGCCCTCTCCCTTAACACACCCCCATTTGCCCAACTTTCATGCGTTGACAGGTTTGGTCCCCCGACTTTGGACTTTATTTCTTTTTCTTTCTTCATCGGCTACAAGGAAAAATATCCGGGTGTTACAAGTCCACCCCCCTTATTTAGGTTTCGTCCCCGAAACCTGTTATTACTCGAACAATCGTGGGTAATGCTGTCTCATTTCCTCTTCTGTCTCCCACATTGACTCAGATCCCTTCCTGTGCCTCCACTGTACACGCACAAGAGGGACCACTTTATTTCTTAGCCTCTTCTCTTTTCTATCGATGATTGACACTGGTCGCTCCATGTAATTGAGCGGTTCATCTACTTCGATATCCTCCAGTGGGACAATCATATCCTCATCTGCCAAACACTTTCTAAGATACGATACGTGGAATGTCGGGTGAATTCCACTTAACTCATCTGGTAACTCCAATCTATAGGCCACCTCTCCTACTCGAGTAATGATTTGGAAAGGGCCTATATACCTTGGGCTCAACTTGCCCCGCTTTCAGAACCGAATGATACCCTTCCAAGGTGAGACCTTCAACATACCAGGTCACCCACCTGGAACTCAATCGGTCTGTGCCGTTTATCAGCATACGACTTCTATCTATCTTTGGCTGCCTTCATGTAGGCCTTGATCTTTTCAAGCTTTTCAGTCGTAGCCTCGATCACTTCGACGCTCCCTAATTCCTTCTGACCAATATCACCCCAACAAGCGGGTGTCCTGCATCTCCTACCGTATAGCATCT
>BJCO01744469.1:0-13537 GCA_018326465.1 Flaveria floridana | reverse complement strand
TGTTTTCTTGAAATCTTGATGTGTTTTCTTGAAATCTTGATGTGTTTTCTTGAAATCTTGATGTGTTTTCTTGAAATCTTGATGTGTTTTCTTGAAATTTTATGAAGAAGATGATGGTGGAACATGGTGGTGGTTGTGGGTGGTTTCAAGATTAGGGTTTTTGAGATGATCCATGGGTTCTTGATCTTCTTCTTGTTGTTGATGATGGTTTCTCATGGATATAATGTGGATTGATCTTTTGCAAGAATAAATTAATCGGATGGTGTGAGTTGCTGTGGAGAAGAAGCAAAGACAGTTATTATATAGACATATATATGTGTATATGTTTGGGTGTGTGTGGTGACTCAAGTGTGTGTGTTTTTGTATGGTTTTTGAAAAATGAACGTGTCTTGTTTAACACGATATTACTTGCATTCAATTTGGCTATTTTTATTAATTACATAACATCAGTTAAATTCAAACTCGTTAGAATAATGGGACAATAAAGTTATTTTTATCATTCAGCAGAGTCAGACAGATACTAAATCAAACAGCCAAATTTCAGTCAGATGCAGACTTAGTCAGAACTTCTTACTGGGTCAACTTCTGACTTAGTCAGATCTTACTCAGTCAGCGTAATCAAACAGCCCCTAAGTGTAAAGTGGCCAAGTGCCTAAAAGTAGTTTTATGCTTTCTATTATAAAATCCAATAAATTATACGAATTGCAAAGTTATATATAAAACATATTTATTATTACATTATTACATTATTTTATAATATTAATAAAGGAAGTGGTGTGAATAGTGATATTTTGGGCTCTGTAAATTTGATCACTTCGACTTTTTATTTTGAGTATCGCTATTTTCTCTTTGTGGTGTGGACTGTCATTTTCATCTAAAAAGGCTTTTTTTACATTTGACTTCCTAAGGTTTGAAAAAGTTATTATTTTCAATTAAAACCATTAAGTACGAAGAAATTTTATCAACAACACGTAAACATAATATTAATAAAGGAAGTGGTGTGAATAGTGATATTTTGGGGTCTATAAATTTGACCACTTAACGTTTTGTTTTGAGTGAATCGTTGTTTTCCTCCCTATGGTTTGATCTGTCATTTTCATTCTGAAAAGGTTTTTTCTTACATTTGACTTCCCAATGTTTATAAAAGTTGTTATTTTCATCTAAAAACATGAATTCATAAGATATTTTATCAACAACACGTAAACATAAATTAGGATTTTATTTTTATTTGAAAATTTACATAAGTACCCTTTCAACAATAAATATTTAATGCTTAAAAAACAATGAAGCTAACATTTTTGGATGAAAATGACAATTTTTTTTCAAATCTTAGGGAGACAAATACCAAAAAAAACATTTTTGGATGAAAATGACAAAATATGACTAAATCAAAAGGTAAAAACCGACTATTGACTATTTAAAATAAGGGAAATTTACCAAAATAGCCATTTGACCAAACTTGTTTTCAATACTAGCATTTGACTTTTCAAATTTTCAAATTATTTGATAAATCAGATGATGTCATTTGTCCTAATATCTCCGACCAGCGATACCAATGCATGTGGTATCGCTAGATTGTACTGATCGGCGATACAAATGCATGTGGTATCGCCCATGTCACTTAAAAAAAACTTTGTATCGCTAATCAGCGATACCACATGGATCCATATCGATGAAAAAGTTCAAAATTAAAAATATCTCTATCGTATTTCCAATCGGCGATATGATTTGACATGTGTATCTCTGGCCACATGTTCGAATGTTACTAGCCTCACGTATATTCACGACGATATTTCAACGATACGATGTGGCCTGTGTATCTCCCTAAATGACGCATGGGTAATTATGATTCGTTTCACGTATATTTAGGTGATACACCAGCGATATGATTTGATGGGTGTATTGCTTGGGTACAAAAATACATTTATACAAGTAAAAAATACATTTATTAATAATGTATAGAAAAGTTTACCATCACTGGGGTTAAATAACCATTACGTTGAAGATTTTGTATTGATTGTTTGGACGTCTTCATTTATTCATAATCCAAGATGATAGTTTTGAAGCGGATTGAGATAAGTATTGATGTTTATAAATATTAAGAGATGGTATTTAAAAATCAAATTTAAAAAATAATTTTTTTAATGTGAGTGATACCGGTCAGCTAGCGTATTACTAGTGTATCGCCGGTCCCAAAAAAAGAATTAAAAAAATCCAGATAAACGATACCATATGACTTGGTATCGTCACGTGACGATACAGTGACCCAAAATGATATATAGATTGGTCAATGGCTATTAATAAAAATGGATTTGTTTAAATTACCGATCTAGTAATTTTCCCTTAAAATAAAATGTGTGATGACAAGCTAACGTACGGTTTTGACTTTCAAAATTTAAGGTTGGGGGACGTCAAATTAGGCATTTTTCAAATGTTGGTTGAAACGCACCTTTTAAAGAAAAATTAATTTAAACACATTTTGATATATTAATTTTTCTTGGTTTATGGTGATTTAAACTATCTAGATAAATAAGTTAAACGAGAAAAGTTACCCGCGCCCTGCGACGGTGCGGTACAACTAAAACCTGCGTGTTACCATATGGTCGTACAGTTATAGGAACATATAAAGTTATGAAGGATCAGTTATGTAAACAAAAACGTAAATAGAAAACACAACTATGTTTAGTATGTAATGGCATAAGAAATAAAAGATATTATTTACAGGAAAATACGACAGAATATAAAAACTTTAAAAATGTAATCTAATAGGAAAAAGATAAGAAAAAGTAAAAGGAAATATAAAGTTATTGTACGCAACCCGCATCATCGACAACTCAAAACACGTACAAATCAACTCCGCTAGACATACATCTGTATTCAGTAATAAATAAATATCAAGTAGATATTATGTAAAAGCTAAGCAAAAACACACACACACAAAAAGAAAAAAAAGAAAAAAAAAAGGTAAAAGAAGCAAGGCATGAGAGTTGAACCGTGGACTCTTGATAACTAACAAACTACCTTACCAGACTACATGACAATTGTTAAGGATATTTATAAGGGAAAATGTCACAGAATAATAATCAAGTTTCAAAAGTGTTCTAATTTAGTCACTCATGCATATTTTTCTCAAATTGGACCATCAAATGATCAAATCGAGTTATCATTAAATTTTCTTATGTTAAGTAAGTAACAGTGAAGAAGACGTGGTGATCAGAATTTGAAATATATAAAATTATATTAAAAAATAAAAAAAACAAGTTAATTATGAAAAAAATAAAAAAAGTACTTAAAATTTACGTCAACGTTCCATATTAGCATCAAAAGATAGAAAAAAATATTTTCTAATTGAAACCAAAAGTATAACATGCTAAAAAAATGTTAAGGCTTTTAATTTATATAAAATATAAAAACTGAGTGACCTAACTAAAACACTTTTAAAACTTGAGTTACCTAATTGGAACACTTTTGAAAGTTAGTTACTATTTTACAAAGTTACCCCTATTTATAACCACAAAAAACATGAATAAAAAATTGAATAATTTCACCAACCTTTAAAAATAAGAGTATATACAATTTATTTGTTTGAATACATAAACAACTATACTCTTATGATATTCATACTTTATCTGATTAATTTTGTTTTGCTTAAAAAAAATTCTCATATACGTCTATGTAAGGGCTTCAATAAACCAGTACACGGTGGCTTTTAACCTGTATACACTTGTATAAAGACCTGCATGCTACGGATATATGACATTTTATAAGTCCGTAACATAGAGATACGTTAGCACAACTCTAATATTAAATATTATGTGTATTTCATCCTTTAAATGATTAAATGTATACGGTTTACATTTAATTGACTGTTTAAGAATCCCATGATGAGAATATTTATCTACGACTAAAATTATTTCCTCTTTTAATATGGTGTTACAGTTTGGTGTCATAACACTATTGAGTGTGAAGAGATGAGAGATCATCTATTTCTTAATATATATGTATTTCAACCTAAACATGGCCAAACACAACTTGAAACATTATATTTCAAAATTAGTTGTATTTTCACTAAGTAGACTTGTATATATAGAGCTATGAGATCATCTATTTCTTATACCATCCCATATTTTCTTTTACAATATCAAAAACTAGAAGTGAAGATGTTTGGTGTTAAAACCCTACTCTTGATTTTAGTTTTACAAGCGATGTTGGCATCGATGGTGACCGAAGCTGCATCTGCTAATAAGGTTAAGCGTGTTAAGCCTCGCAAACCCCCCAAACCAGTACAAGAGCTTTTAACTTGCAAGAGCCGTAAAAGCAAGTGTTTCATGAAGCGCGTCAAATGCCCCATGGAATGCCCAAAAGTTAAGCCGAAGAACCCGAAAGACAAAGCTTGCTTTCTTGATTGTTACTCACCCAAATGTGAGGCCGTGTGCAAATGTAAGTGATAACATAACTTTTATGTATTTTTTTTAAAAATATTTATGTGTTTGGATGATAACGATATATATTTTTTTCGTAGCACGTAAACCAAATTGCAATGGACCCGGAGCTGCATGCTACGACCCACGATTCATAGGCGGAGATGGAATCGTATTCTACTTTCATGGAAAGAGCAACGAGCATTTTACTTTGATATCTGATTCTGATCTCCAAATCAACGCGCGTTTCATTGGACTTAGACCTGAAGGTAGAACTCGCGACTATACATGGATCCAAGCATTGGGTCTCAAGTATGGCCATCATAACTTCACCCTTGAAGCAACCAGAACCGAAAAATGGGATGATAACGTTGATCACCTAAAGTTATCATACGATGGAATCGAAGTGAATGTTCCAGAGGGCGATTCTTCTGAATGGATTTCAAGCGAAGGCGGTATACAAGTTGAAAGGACTTCAACAACCAATAGTTTGACTGTCACTATACCTGATCTTGTAGAAATATCTGCTAATGTGATTCCAATATCAGAAGAAGATAGTAAGATACATAATTATCAGATTCCTGCAGATGATAGCTTTGCGCATTTGGAAGTACAATTCCGATTCTTTGGATTGTCATCTAATGTTGAAGGGATTCTTGGTAGAACTTATCGTCCCGATTTTGAAAATCCAGCAAAACCAGGAGTGGCAATGCCGGTGGTTGGTGGCGACGACAAGTACAAGACTAGTTCGCTCCTCGCGACCGATTGTGCGATGTGTGTGTTTTCTCCTGATAATATTAAGGATGAACATGACACATTGATGGATTATGGCATGCTTGACTGCAAAGGTGGAGGGAATGGAATTACATGCAAGAAATAAGTCTACTGGCATTATCTAATATGTCTTTTAAATGTTTCTTATTATATGATTGTATTGATTGATTTGTGTTCAAAATGTATCACACTACAATACTAGTAACAAAATTCATAATTCAGAAGCTAATAATAAAATTCATATTTAAAAGCTAATGCAGACAAAGTAACTGGTTCATCCAATTCTTGTATTATCTCTCCCGAAAACCAAGGTTGTTGCCCAGTTGATCATGACATATAACCTGTTTCTCCAGCTCAAGACGCGGGTCAAATAAGCAGACCGCCAAATCAGCCAGCTCACAAACCCTGCCATTGATATTCCCTTAGCATTCTGCAGTAAACAAGATAATAATCGTTATAAAAGATCAAGAACATAACTCCAGTTCTGTTTTTCCTTTTTTTCTACTTGAGACTATTTATATGATTATTATCGTGATAGTATTTCTTTTCTAATCATATATACCTATCAATTATTAAGATAAACGAGAAAATGTGATATTATCATTATTATTAGTACCTTTGACTGGCTAAGGTCAACCAGTGCCTTATAGCGACCAACAGAAGCCATGCTTCCGAGATGGTTGTAAACAAAAGGATCTCCAAGAACGACATCGTTTGCAGCACAAGCCTTTCCTGCATTTTGCTTCCCAATCTTTTTATTAAACAACTCAACTAGATACTTTCCTTGTCTTTCAGCAACCTGTTTTCCACATTAATCACGCTTCACAAGTCAAAAAAGGTGCATTTTGACTTTATAAAAAGTCAACTGGTATACATTTCAAGTGAAAGGTCAAACCTGAGCTAGAGCAGGAAGAACTGGCCTTCCCGTGTGTTCAAGAAAACCAGCACAATCTCCAAGTGCAAATACATCTTCAACTGAAGGAACCCTTAACCATTCATCGACGCCGATCCTGCATACTTGAAAAAAGATCCCTTAATTTATAATTTAAAGGTGGAAATTTCGACCCATTTGCTGAAAAAGGTTTCATTGTTTGATAACAGGTCATATACCTTACTGTTCTAAATTTTTTTAGTTTAAGTAAATTATATTACTATTTTAGGGAAATGATCCACGATGTTAACAGCATCTGACTTGGGTGTTATTTACGCAGAGAGCAGTTAAAAAAGCTAACGCTTTTAACTATCTATATTTTTTAATTATTCATTACCGATTAACAACCCCATCATTTACTCTCAACATCACCAAGTCGAATGATGTTAACATCATGAATCATTTTCATATTGTTTTCGTTATATAGTTTCATATTTAATACAGTAATATTACAAAATAGATAAAGGGACAAAAATGTCTTAGTGGGTCAACCCAACCGAACCACACATGCCCATAAAATTATCATTTTGACATGTTACCCGACTCACTCGTTTTGATACCTCCACATTCATTTTAGAGTGACCATATCAGGTCTAATATGATGAAACATTAACCATCTGCTTGGCAATACCCATGTGAGGGGTTCAAATTCAAGACCTTTAGATCAGCTAAATAAGCTCAACAGGTGATTTCTTGACATAATGAGCTACAAATCAGTACAATTTTCTGTACAAAAAGACAAGAAAATTACCTTCCACCAGGAGATTTAGGAAGCTTTAGTTGTTTTACGAACTCAGACGGACCCACTCCAGTTGACCACACCAGAAGTCCATAAGGGACAACACTCCCATCACTAAGAATAAGCTTTTTCGAGTGCACCTCTTTAACAACTCCCCGGACAAGACGTACACCATACTGATATGCAATTCCTTGTTAGATATAATCACAACATTTAACTAATATAGCATTTTTTGTTCATTTAATCTGTTTCATATGTCCTATTTCACCAAAAGGAAAATATCAGTGATCTTTACAAAGTTACCTTTGTTAAGTGTTTTGTAGCATATTGCCGTAGCCCGACATCAAAAGATGACAAAATTTCATTCGCCTGTTGCAAAACATAGCCAGAAATATATATTGTACTAATACAGCAAACATGGAATACAGTATATGAAACAAGAACAATAAATACCTCAATAAGGGTGACACAAACGTAGTTTTTAACATGTTGATAACGTTGATAAACATCTCTTACTATAAAATCACTCAGTTCACCACTAAACTCAACTCCAGTTGGGCCTCCTCCAATAACAACACAGTGCAACATTTGCTCCTTTTCTTCCTCAGATATGCCTGATAGGTTATAAGTTTCATTTAAGTCTTTCTAACAAATTAGAGGGATCTCTTTATTATTTATTAATTATAAAATTTTCTTGATCTGATCACAAGATTCATATTATTTCAATAGTAATCCAAGTTTTTAATAAACTGATTTAGGAGGTTTTATGCATTAAAAATATACATTAACCTCTTTTTAGTTGTTTGATTCATTTACATAAGGGTCGAAATGCTATTACATGTCATCAGTAAATTTGCAGAAACCATGCTTATAGTAAAACTAGATTACCAGGAGTTTCAGAGAGCATCAAGTTCAAAAGAAGTTTTTTCCTTATTTCTTGAGCGTGACTAACTTCACGAAGAAAATACGCATGCTCCTTCACACCCTTTATGCCAAATGTCAATGGCTCAGATCCAGAAGCGATTACAAGCTTGTCATATGCAACTTTAAACCGATATGGTTCATACAAGAGTTCGTTATTGCTAACTGTCTCACAATACACCTGTTCAATCAAAACAATACCTCTATTAAAAATAAAGTTCAAAACTTAAGATAGCATTCTTGACACATGTACTTACAAATAGGTTGATTCAGGTTATGGTTTATCTCTGTGAGATCAAACAGGTAATGTATAAAGAAAACAGGCTAAACAGGACAAAAATAGCCTTAAGAGGATTTTTAATGCATAAAATCTCCTAAATCGTTCTGTTAAAAAAATTAGATTATTGCCCAACCATACCAAAAGTCATCCTTTACCCAACCCAACCAGCCCATTTTCCCCTCTAATCAAAACACGAAAACCTTCATTTGCATCTGTGTGTGTTTGTGTACAGACATGCTTACTTCATGTTTGTCTGTATCAACGGAGGTGCAGGAAGCAAGATAAAAGTACGAATTGGGATCCTTAGCCAACGCTGACTGAACACGACCAACAGGCTCAGCTACAGAACGAAATTCAAGAGTTCCCACACAAGTTGACGCTAACAAAGGTGTGAAAACCATGTGATTCCTAGGTGAAATGCATACAACATCATACATTGAGGTATCGATTCCCTTAAGAAATCTACATGCTGCCCAACCACTACCAAGAACAACTACTCTAGGTTTGTCACCTGATTTCGTAGCTTCAAGATTACCATACCGAAACTTCTCAGTCTTCGAATCAGAGTAATCCTCAGTTAGCCTCTCAGCATGGGCAAATCTATATCCTTGAATTGCCTGTGTTCCCCTGCTTTCAAATTTCATATGATCAACTTTTGTTACTGTTTCAGCATTGTGGTGAATAGGAGCATCTTTGTTTGTTTTGTAGCGGTTAATGGCATATGTTCCTGATGATTGCTTCCAGCTTCTTGAAATTCTTGCCAACGCCATTATGAGACGCTAAAGCTGAATACTTTCTGATAAATGCAATACGACAGGTGAATTCGTATACAATGACAGTATAATAGGTAAAGAATCATTCTATTATAAACCAAGATTACATAAAAGCCATAATATTAGACAACTGTTCTTTACCACCTAACTACCAGTATAAAGTTTGTAATGCTAAAAGAAAAGTAACATAGATTTGTACATCAATTGATGACAACTACAATATTTTATATACTGTAACCTTGTTAAGGTCTAATGTCTGCCACCCTGGTCCCTTCCAAGAGTCAAGAATGGTTTTTTTATGCAATCTTCCTATACATTTGCTTTTTGCAAAGAGACAACCCATTTCAAACACATAGGATTAACTTTTACTGTCGCTAAATGATGATCTACAAACAAAAACAAAGAATCAAAAGGCTCTATAAACAAATTGATAGTTAAAAAAGAAAACAATCTCCCAGAAACTTGGACAAAGTTTATTATAAAATCCGAATGAAAGACTGAATTGATATTATTGAATAGTTGCCTTACAGCCTATCAATTATATTAAACCCTAATAATAATATACGTTCCAATATTGTTGCAGAAGTAATCAAGATCGAGTTTCATGATCAAAATCACACTTTTTAACCAAAAGGGTCTTCTTATGTCATGGTGAAACAATACAATTCAAATCTGATCTATTGATGAATTTATGTTCAATGTTTAATGATCAAAATCACATGTTTCATACAATTGTTCATATTATCTTACCTTAAAGACGAAAAAGACGAATCTTCACTTCACAATGCTCTGCAACACCCACATAAGAAAACCAAAATAAGCTTAAATCCTCATTGAGGCAATTTCACAAACACTTGATGGGCAATACTCGATACAATACATATAAAATATACATCAAGATTGAAATTACGTAAATAAACCCAAACCTTTTACATCAATAGATAAACCATTAAAGGAAACACATTTATTACAAGATTAATCAGTATAATTTGGGTTAGAGAATCAAAGATTTACATTGTGAGTGGGGGATAAAAGGGGCAACAAATTTACTACAAAGTTCCAATTTTTTTTAGTGGATCGAACATATACATTGATAGATGAATGTAAGAATGGAGAGAAATTATTTAAGTTATTACCAAGAAGACATTTGAGAATGTGTAAAGATGGTGTTTTTGTGTGTGTGTTTGAGAGATGATGAAATCGAAAGAAATAATTGGAGTGCAATAGTAACGGAAGAAAGGTTGATGGGCTTTGTAGAAAAAAGCACGTGTTTGATACTTGTTGCCCACGCCTCTTGCTTTTTTGTTTAGGATTATAATTTTATTTTTATTTTTTATTTACTAAAAACAATGCTCTGCACTAAGCAGATCATTTTACTATCAGTATATCTCTTGTTAAAATTTTAAGAGCAAGGTTATCTTAATTAATTCTAATCGACTGAAAATTACAATAATAACATATATTTACAGACAGTGATGACAAGATAAGTAAAGACTAGATTAACCTCATCTAAAACTTAGGACTATATTACAACCATGCACTTAAGTAAAATAGATGTTCGCCTTTTTTATATTCTTTTATTCCTAATGTCTCGACCTACATCCATGTCTTCTCTAGGGGCCTACTTTATGTTGTGTGGATTGCGAGTGTACATGAGGAGAGTCGAGTTCGAGCTCGGTTAAGCTTGAGCTCGGATTGTTTCGAGCTCTATTTCTTAAGCTCCAGCTCATCTCCTGGGTAGCTTTTAAAGTTCAAAGTTAGCGATAGTCCAATCTACTTATTGTAAAACTCAGGCTCAACTCGTTTAGTAAATAAGCCTCACTATAAGCTTAAGCTCGAGCTCATTAAAGCTCGGCTCAATTCAGGGTTTTAACTAGCAGATCTCAAGTAGCTCACAAGTGTTTTGACTTGTTTACAACCCTAGTATGGATGGAGAGTCCTAGTGTACTATAGTTGCTATGATTCGATTCTTGCGAGTTTCAATCCAACCATATTGTTTCCCTCGTCAATTATACTTCATCTGTTGTATATGGATGCCATATCTGTCGTTTTTGTTGACATATCACATGTCCTAACTTCTTTTATTAACTTTTTGTAGGTTTTGTAGCTTTTAAATGTTTGGAATTCTTTCTAAACTATGTATGAATCAATCATAGATTAAAGTACCACGATAATTCTTATGGGATAATTCAGAGAGAAAACAAGAATGAGTATATAAAATTTTTGTTGTGAAAAGTTGAAATAGAAACTGACTAAAGACTTGCATTATATAGCTAAAGAAACTTCATAACCTTTAGTTAAAATAACATAACATTCTTTATATGTGTATGTTTGGATGTTAGAGTTGTTGAAAATTATTCACTTAGCATAATCAATTTGCAACAAGTCCTTTAGCAAAAACTCCTTTGGTAGTAATTTAATTACTACTGATAATTGGCTTATCAACAGTAACCAATTAGATTTGATAATTAGTTTAGCACTAGTAACTCAACGACTCAGCTACAGCTGATCGATCACCTAAGTTTCTTGTTGATGCTTAGTTAATGCTGAACACCTAGTTACTATGGATTACTATGGATAACACTTGCTACTAATAACCTAAGTTACTTTTGATTACATATTCTATCAATAGTATTGTTACTCATATTACAATTACTATAACGTATTTACTGTTGATCATAATTATTATTGATGGACCAGTTTCCATTGACAATCTAGTTCCCATTGGCGATTACTTTCTTCTCAGTGCTATAGATGAACGGAACAACTGGATCGAATTAGAGGTAACTCAAGGGGTTTGCCTCTTTGATATAGTCACCAGGGGGATTCACCCAAAAAAAACCTCAGGTTTGTTGGTGTCGTACATCGAAATAGTCTTGAACAATACACTCCATGCCTCTTAACTTATACGAATATTTATTTATGTTTCTCTTGAATCATAAGTAAAACCAACAAACTAAATTAGCTTGACAATACTAAAATCATAATATTGTAGGTTATATTGGTGTGTATAGTCATCACAAGTGGCATTCCTTGTTCTTTAACAAAAGTATTACCTTAACCATCCTTTTCTCAAAAATATATAGGTAAAGTACAACTTTCTTACTAAGATGATAAACATCATCAATAACTTCTTTTAGATTTACCTTGCAAGAATTGCCACCAGTAACTTCTCCTTAAGACACTTTGTGATGTCTAACAATAACTTCTCTGAAGACACTAGTTATGAATCACCATCACTATACAAATAAGCTTTCATTTGCTATAGTAAAGCTCACTAACTTATTTCCTCTCTATGGTCATGGAGCATTCGAGGGAACAATTTTTCAAACTTCTTGACACATACCACCACTCAATGGCAGATGAATTGTGAGTGAAGTTTACGAGCATTTGTGAAATCTGCTTCGTGCTTTTGGTTGCTCACAAAAGGATCATGACTCTGAAGTTGAATTGGCCCGAGTGAGTATCTCAGACAGAAGGACCAAGCGCTCCATAATTTAACCGCTCTGGGTTAGCAGTGAAATCTTTGTGATGATCACACCAAGCATCGAGTGAATAAATTCACTTGGGAGATCGAAGAAGAGGTTGGAGCGGGCCGAGTGGCTATTGGAGAAGGTTTGTTTATAATTATCATCTCCTCATATTGTAAACACATTTTGGATTTTCAAAAACATAAACTAATTAAAATCCTATCAAACACGTTTTGTATCATGCTTGAATTTCCCTTAAATGTGCTAACGTGAAAATAAAATAGAATAAGAACATAACAATCTAAGAGAGAGAATGTATAGGCTATATAAATTTGAATGACATCAAAAGATAAAGTGAGTAGTACCCTAATTAATTGTCACACCCCAACCTTGACGGCGGAAACATCAGGATGTGAGGGTTAAGATTGTTCACAACCACATAACGCTATATTTAAATGTAAATATTAACATTATAAGTTTCAAACGAAAGTACAAACATAAGTCTCAAACATGAAATAATCCCCAAAATAAGCAGAACATAACATAGTCATTTTATTCTTTTATCTAGATCCAAATCTTAGTTTATTGCAAGCTTCACTTGATCACTTTAAACTTGGGTATTTCCTAAAACATGATAAAAATAAAAGGTCAACTAAAAAGTTGGTGAGTTTCTAAGGTTTTCATACATAATATAACAAGGTTACAAGTAGCAATTCATGTCATAGGTTATAAGTTAGTAAGTTTATAGAACATATATCATTACAACCAAACCTCGACTTGATTACAAGTATATATGATTGGCTAAGTGTATTTGGTTCCCATGATGATCAAGCATACATCATCAGGAGCCGGCAATACCTCGGCTTTAGCACCAAATAGGCTTGTCAGGCCCAAAGATCTAAGACGTCGTCAGGCTAGCAATAGTTAATGATTGTAAACAAACTATGTATCTCATATAATCACTTACAACGCACAAATAACTATGACAAAATATAAAGATGAATTGCAAGTGCTTTACAAGTTTCAAACGTTTATAAATGTATGATATATAAGTATCATGTTTCACCCCCAAATAGTATGAAAAACATAAAAAAGGGGCAAGGAAACTCACTTGTCAAATAAGTATATGATGAAGATTAATAAGATCAATAATAAACGTCGTTCCAAGATGTACCATCACAAGGAACCTAAATATATATATATATATATATATATATATATATATATA
>BJCO01744468.1:0-16763 GCA_018326465.1 Flaveria floridana | reverse complement strand
CTTGTTCATTAATTACAATAAAGACTTCATTAACAGGAATGCCATCCATATCTCCCCAAATAGCTTCGTGGTGCCATCCTCAGCATCAGCGCTTACCTGTCCACTGTTATGCATAAAAGGTCAGCTACGCTGAGTGAGTTCTAGTTTTATATAAATAAGAAAATATAACCTTTTATCCTTCATATAAACGGGCCCGGGGTAACATTCGTTTAGTTTCACTTTTCATTAGTATTGTCTTTCACTTTAGTTTATAATACTTAACTTAATAAATACACAACATACCAAGTATTAGTTATCATAACACGTAACTTATTAAGTACACAACATAACTAGTACACAACATTCCAAGTACTATGCATAATAGCCCCAAAAACATGGAAAAACATTTAAATAAGGGGGGTCTAGAACTCACCTGAACTTAGCAAATAGCTTAAATCCTAAGTTACTTAAGCTATGGTCCGAATGCTCTGGCTGCACGAAAGTTAATACACAAAAACACCATTTTTTCATAATTTCGCCCACAGTTTCGCTGGCAGTTTTGCTGCCAGTTTCGCTGCCAGTTTCGCTGCCAGTTTCGCTGCCAGTTTCGCTGGGCAGCACTTCTGCCAGTTTCGCTGGACAGATTCGCTGCCTTGAGCGCCCAACTCTCGTTGGAATTTCCTAGTTTCGTAATGTCTAAGGGTCTGCCTGGGCACTGGCGAACCTATCAGTGAAACTGTAGTTTCGCCCCAGCGAAACTGTAGTTTCGCTGGAACTTCTCTTAGTTTCGCTGCATAGTTTCGCTGATTGAATGCACAGTTTCGTTGGATCGGGGCACAGTTTCGCTAGATGCATATCAATGACGAACCAACCCGTTTTTAACCTAAAATTTTAACTTTTTACGTCCAAATCATTGGTTTACCTTCCATGAAACCATTTCTACCCTTTTTACACGTTTTCATACGTAAAAATTCGACCTTTATGTGTTTCTTTGAGACTTTTAAAACCCCAAAACCCTAGAATCCGGGTTTTGATCAACAGAGAGGTTTAGAGGTCGATTCTTACCTTGTTTGTTGCTTCTTTCTTTGAGATTTGTTGCCCAAACACCCAGATCTTCAATCCCTTGACCTTAGAAGTTTCAAATCTTGAGTTTCTTGCTCTTTCTCTCTCTACTTTCTCTCTCTACGAATTTATGTTGTTAGGGTTGAAATGGAGAATATGGTGGTGTCTTGGGCAGGTTAAGGGCTGGTTATGGGCCTTAATCTTGCCCATGAATCCCACTTAGCCCATAATCCTTTTCCTTCTTTTATTAAATCTCCATTAGTTAGACCCACTTATCCTTAATGACTCGTTTTGACTTTTCGGGGTGTTACAATAATCTTGAGCTCAAACCTGAGTATATATCATTATAAGCAAAATACTCAGATTTGAGCTCAAGATTATCCTAATTGTGGGTTTCATTCTGAGGGGTTGGGGATGCAGTCCGACCGGTGAACAAATAGGTAATCCCGATTAAGATAACACATATTTCCCGAAACAGAGTCGTATAGTTAAAATCCAAAGAAAAAGTTAGCTCGATGATAGACAAACTTTATAGAAGACTTGGGTTGAGCTTTAGATGTTGTTTGTTTTTCTACAATAAAATGTTTGCAGTATGCGGACCATATCTGCAAACATCTGGAGTAGAAGAGGTGGACCAAACCTCTGCAATATGCAACAATAAGAGTTTTTGTCTTTTTAACGTCTGCAGACTTCTAAAATCAACTGGTGGTGATATACGACGGTGTTGCACGGTGGTGGTGATGGTAGATGATGGGTGGTGGTGGACGGCGAGTGGTGGTGGTGGCGGACGGTGGGTGGAGGCGGATGTTGGTGGTGGCGGACGGTGGTGGTGGACATGGGTGGTGATGGGTAATGATATTTAATCCTCTGCAAACTTTAGAAGACTTTATAAGTGGCTGTGTTAAGTATGCACCATGAACATCTCGTGCAGATCTTTTATAATTAAAAATCTTTCAAAAAACAAACACTCTACAGACCTCAACGTCTGCACGTGGTCTGCACGGCGCAAACAAAAGAGGCCAGTAATAGCTTTTATTAAAAAAGAAACACCCCCTTAGTCTACATGGAATATGCTTTGAAAGACCTTTTTAACGGCTAATTGGATCACTAACGAGTCAATCACTCACCTGAACATCTCAATTACTCAAGTACGCAACTCAAGACCATCTTTAGAAGAAAACTTACCATGGGTGAGAGAAACCTCTTGACCCAACCCGAAAGTTTTTTTTCATATGTGGAACTTAAAACGAAAACATTCTTCTATTTAAATAAAGTATTGAGATACATCATATCAACTACTTGAACCAAGGACCATTGATATGACTTGAAAGATTTAGGGGGCGTTCGTTTCGTGGAATTTGTTGGAACTGGGATTGAAAATTGAATTTGAATTACAAGGAATTGTATTTGGAATTTAATATTTTTCAAAGGATTTGGAATTCAAGGGAACTAAAATCTACAAATGAAATTTAAATTCCAAAAGCATTTCTAGTGATAAAACACTTATAAAGGAATTGGAATTTATCACCCATTTTAAACCGCCACCACCTCAATTACCACCAATCATCGTCGCTACATACCACCGACCGCCGCCGCCCTCACCACCGACAATCGACCATGAACACTAATCGCGCCCAACGACCGCGCCCGTTGCCGAAAACCGATCGTACCCTACCACCGCCACCAGCCGATAACGCCTGTTGTCGAGAACTGGCTGTCTCTGGCGAATGCGTCTAACCGACAGGTTCGACAACGGCGGTCGGCGACAGTCGACGATTAGGGGTGGCGATGGTCGGCGATCAGGGCAAACAATGGGCAGCGGTGGTCAGCACCAGCGGCAGTCGGGGGTGGCGGCAGTCTGGCGGCCACGGGCGACAGTCGACAGTCGGGGTCGACGACGAGCGAGGGCGGTCGACGGTTGGGGTTGGCGGCGGTAGTGTCGGCTGTCGATGGGCGGAGTGGTAGGTGGCGGTCGGTGGTGGAGGCGGGGGTCAATGGAGGAGGCGCGGATCGGTGGAATTTGAAATCCTTTATTATTTGGAAGGATTTTGAAATTCTTCATTTGAAAGAATTTGAGGGAATTAATTTCAAATGTAATTCCAATTTCTTTCTCTACCAAACACGTTAAGAATGGAATTTCAATTCCAATTCCAACGAATTCCTACCAACCAAACACAGTGACTAATTGAATTCAGATTCCAATTCCATTAAATTCTATTAAATTCTTGCATACCATACCAAACGTCACTTTAGACTTTAACATGATGTTATCGTTACACAATTTGTTATGACCATTACTGGACTTGAAATTAGCCTGTTAGTCAACTTGTTGTAAACCCTTGACTTATTATTCATCTATCATTATTCCGTCATGCGAAACTGGCATCCAGCCTGACACAAGGCGTCACGGTGTAAAACTATTGTCATTATGATCACAACCAAAAATTTTACCTATTTATCTTTTATAAACCACCTCAAGGTAGCCTAACGAAAGGGGCTTCATCAAAAAACACCCGAGTTCAATCCTCACTAGGTTATAACGTGAACGACTTTGGGGCATAGATAATAGTAGAGATAATAGTACAGTAGCGTTCATTTTTCTATTTCATAAAATGACTAAATGTGAAATTAATATCCACGTGTCAATTCATGCAGGTGGCAAACAAATCTTATTGGATGCAGAGTCAGTGCAGGACAACTGTTTTCGAGGATTCCACTGAATTAAACTGCACCCCAGCGAATAATCAAGTACTCTCACATTCAATTTAACAAATCAAAAATTATAATAATAATAATAAACACAATAATAATAATAAAAACAGCAACAATAATAAAAAGTTTCGGGCAGCTGCCCGTATTCACCCCCAATTCATTCATTTTCTCCATTTTCAAGAATCAATCTTTCAATCTTTCTTCGGTCCTCTCTTGTTCGTCATGAGCCTTTTTGGTCTCGGCAGGTAAACATAATAAAATCTTGATTGTTTTTGCAGTTTCAGTCGTTTTGAATCGAATTGCCTTGAATTTTTGATCTGGGTGTTTGTGATTGTTGATGATTGTTATAAAGTTACTGTTTTTCGATTGATTTGATGGTTAATTAGGGGTGATTTCATCCTCTTTGGTGGTAAAAAGGGAATAAGAACATGGGATTTGATTGGTAATTTGATTTCAGCTTGAAATTTGGAGAAAATGTTGATTACCTGCAATCGGTTGATGATGGTTGCTAAAGAACAATTTTGTGGATTTGTGGATTTTTTTTTTAGTTTTGAAATTGATTAGTTATGGGTTTGATCTTAAGTTTCAAAATGTTAGGAGATTGATGGGGTTTTATGAAAGTGAGTAGATAGTTACGATGATCAGGCATAGATAAAGTTTTGTTGATTTGGGTGTTGTGGTTAGGTTGATAAGTATTTGGGACAATGTTTAGGAAAGTTTTGCGAGTATTTGTCTCACGAGGGTTAATGGGTTATTGATTCGGGATTTTTATGTTCTTTCATATGGTTATTTGGCGTGTTACTGGATTTGAGTGGTTAAAGTATTGTTGCCAAGTTATGTTAGTACTGCTATAGTTAAAGATCAGTGTGCATTTGTAGGGATTATCGAAAGAAAATTTAACTATAAAATATTAATTGGCTCATGGACTACACATCGGTATTGTGACACCCTTGACAACTCTCACATTGTATTCTTGTTCAGTTTAACATCATCATCACCCCATCCACAGGAGAGATACCAAGCTTGATATGTACCATTACATACCTCCATGATGATGACGTGGGTTATTGGTTGTTCTTCCATTTGTTTCTGTTTGTTGGTTAATTCATAAGTAGTGGGTTTTGGTATTAGTACTCCATGTTGTGTTCAAGATTAGTGGAGTTAGTGGTAGCTGTTTCCATTTAGCATATGTTATATTTCCAAGGCTATATCATAGCCAATTGTCTTCAGTTGTGGGTCATGATAAATAAATAAGATTGCTCTAAAAGAGTGTTTCTGTTATTCTATGATTTCTTGGGAGATTGACAACCTCGTATCGGTTTCTATCATATGATGTTTCCATTCTCATTTTCATGCCTCCTCGCCATGATCCCATCAACGATGAGCCATATCCTACACCTCAAGAACAACTCCAACAACTCATCCACATTCTACCATCATAGCCACAAGGATCAATGCGCTCGTCACACACATGGGTACCTTAACTTGAAGTCACGGATCCAATCAAACGCCACTGAGGTTGTATTTGGCCTTCCACCCTCGGTCACGTCAACTGGAACTCCCACGTGAACAATGAGGCATCGCTTGCATGTGCAGCTGTGAGACGTGACCGATACCCACTATGGCGATCCGTTGACACTACTACGAATTTCGTTGGAAGGATTGAGTGGCGTCCACCGCGGTGCTTTCATTATGTCCTTGAGGACAAGGACGTTTTTTTGAACGGTGGGCATTGAGACGTACCACTACCTACCTCCATGATGCCAAGTGGCAACGTGAGTTATTGCTTGTTCTTACATTTGTTCCTTTTTGTTGCTAACTCATAAGTAGTGGGTCTTGGCATTAGTATTTCATGTAGTTGGTCAAGATTAGTGGTGTTAGTGGTAATTGTTTTCATTTAGCGGGTGTTTTGTTTCCAAGGGTATATAATAGCCAAATGTCTTTTTTAATTGTGGTCATGAAAAATATATAAAATTGCTTTGATAGAGTGTCTTTGTTCTTCTCTAATTTCTTGTGAGATTGACCATCTCGAATCGGTCTCTATCAGGGACAAAGTATTCCTTGCCTCAAATACCATAAACATATTTTGGGGGCATTGATTGTGGGTAAGAGGAGACCTCCACACTTAAGTGTGCATGAGTTGGAGCAATTTGTGATGGGTGATCTTTTGAGAAGTTTCCACTAGGGTGATCAATGACAAACCCGTGGGCTCCTTGCGAGCAAAACAAATGATATTGGTTGGCATGAGTGGCTAGATGTTACAATTATAAACTTTAATTTTGGATTTTCAATGCCCATATATTCCTTTCACAATGATTGGATTTATGTTTAATTGTTCCTAAACTAATGCATTTATTTTTCAAATTTCCCTGTAAGGCTTGTTATATATAGCATAAGTGCATCACTATGTTTATGATTTCTTTGCAAGAAATCTAATTCATGATAGTTGTTATGTTACCTTTTCTCTGTGATCCTGCAAAACTGATGGTGGAGCAAGTCTAACTAATATTTACTTATTTTGACAGGAACCAGAGGACATTTCGTCCCAAAAAAAGTGCACCCTCAGGGAGTAAGGTTAAGCTCTCTTGGTTGATCTTTACTTTATTTTACAAAATTTGCTTTTTTGAAATGGTCAACAAATTGATACATTGATGTCTGTAAAAAGACTTGAACTCACATCCTAATGAGTGTTAAAATCAAGTTATTTCATGGTGTTTTTACAGGGTGCACAGCTAAGGAAACATATTGATGCGACTTTGGGTAGTGGAAACTTAAGAGAAGCTGTAAGACTTCCACCTGGGGAGGATGCAAATGAATGGCTTGCTGTTAACAGTTACCTTCCGTTCCTCACTTTCTCTGTGTGACTTGTGTTTATAGGTGCCATATTTGACCTGTTTTGCTTATGAATGGGCCGATTAAACAGGTTGACGTGGTTATGGTTTTTTCTGTATCGTGTAAAACTATAAAGTTCAGGTAAACAGGAAATGGGTCAAATGGACTGAACCATTGAAGTTAATTTGAACAGGTCGAAAGTCAAGCGAAGTGTACTTTTAATCTGCTAAACCTCCTAAATCATTTATTAAAATATGATAGATTAATATTAAAACTGCATAGTTTTTAAGTTGTATTTGACACACTAATTGCTTTATTTTGACTGGCATCTGGATTCAAAATAATAGACTTAATACTTTTTATATCTGAATGAAAGTGGTTTGATTTTTGATTTTCAGCCGTGGATTTCTTCAATCAGGTGAATCTTCTTTATGGCACATTAACGGAGTTTTGTACACCAGAGAGCTGTCCAACTATGACTGCAGGCCCCAAGTATGTCTTACCTACAATGTTACTCTTATTATCATATATCTCACACACGCACACACCTAGCTATTAAGGAACAAGATACACAATATTTATGCATGATATATTGTAAGGTGTTTGTTGACAAAGTAAGCAATCTTAAACCAACCACTTTGAGTAATTAAGTTGTATAGTTGTATGGATATCGAAGATTAATGGCGAATCCCATCATGAACAATGGTAACAATTGAAATCTTTTGTTATGTGCATATATATCCAAGATTAATTGATAGCCTGAAATGTTAACAAATGCATATATTGTTTAAATGGAAATTTCAGGTATGAGTACAGATGGGCTGATGGTGTGCAAATCAAGAAGCCGATTGAGGTCTCAGCTCCAAAATATGTGGAGTACTTGATGGATTGGATTGAATCCCAATTGGATGATGAATCCATATTTCCTCAAAAACTTGGTAATATCTTGTTTTCAATTTCAACTCTCCTCTTTAGGAGTGTCTGTGCTTGTATATGCATATGTATAGATACCATTTTCTTTTTCTTTTGAAATTATGTTAGTTTTGTGAGGGTTTGAATCGTGCAGCCATTGAGAGTCCTCCTTAGTTCTCACAACCATTAGGATATAGACCAGCATTACAGGCAAACTCTAAGTCTGAACACCTTTTAAGCAATGTGTGACTCTCATGCACAACTTGAACACCATAGTCAAATCCATCATGGTGTATATATATGTATATTATCTTTTTCTATGAATGAGTTTTGTGGATCCTAGGTAACATTTTTAACTTTTTAAGTTATAATGATCATATATATTATTATGTTTCAGGTACTCCATTTCCTAACAACTTCAGGGATGTAGTTAAAACGATATTTAAACGCTTATTTCGCGTATACGCTCATATCTACCATACGCACTTTCAGAAGATTGTGAGTCTTAAAGAGGAAGCACATCTAAATACATGCTTCAAGCATTTCATATTGTTTACCTGTGTAAGTTTTCTTAGGTATATACAATAAATACATCATCGTCTTCTTATTTCATTGCCTTTGTGTATGCAGGAGTTCGGCTTGATCGACAACAAGGAGTTAGCTCCGCTTCAAGAGCTTATAGAATCCATCGTCGTTCCTCGCTGAAAATCGCTTTATAATTAACTCGGTCTTATTCAGGAACGTAATAAGACGATGTGGGCCAAAATGTAAAATGTTTATGTTATGTTTTTTTTTACTTATATTATTTCAGTCCCTAATGCAAATGTTCTGATATGCAAACATGTGTCAAAGTATCTTTTTTTACAATGTTACCGTGCGTAAGGTGTTCATAAACTGTTAAGCTGATTGATCCATTCAAACCGAAGCAAGTGAGTTGGTTTAAAGTTTATGACGTTTGTTTCATGGTTCGGTCCTGATGATTTGACGGTTTTAAACTTGGTACCACCCACTCAAGTACACAACCTTGTCAATTTGGATTGTTGTTTCATGATATCATAGTTAGGGTTTTGCCTTAGGAATTATGGTTGAGCTGTACCGTTACGTTCTGAAATTGTAGTTAGTGGTTATTCGGAGAACTGGCTTAGACCACTTCGAGGTGTTATGTTTAACGTATGATGACATAACATGTTTAGCGGATACACTAAGAGGCGAAGGCCACACACGCTTGTTGGGAACGAAAAGCGTCAGACTCGCGTCACACATGGAATAATGGGAGGCCGTGAGATTCTAATTCGGGTTCTCCCCATTCTTACATAATACTCAGTCTTCCTCTGTATCATTTACATTACACACCTGGAGACTGCAAGAATTATATAGCAAGAGAAACCATTTCAAAATTTGAAGACTCAACTTATATATTCAATTCTTAGATACCATACGACTTAAACGAACAATTTGACTATCATATTGTTTTTATGAACGATAATTAAACCGCGAACACAACTTGTTTAACACCACTACTTCGCTTCGATCCTATGATCTTCAAGTTCTTTGAGTCTGGCTGCTTCTTTTGCATCCTCCAAAGACTTGATCAACTTCTTCAAGCAAATCTCAGCATCCTCTTCATCCGACGTCGGCATCAAACTCTTAGTGACTCAGTCGGAGTCATCTTCGTCTCCGACAACATCCGCTCGATGGTTTCGAACGTCTCATGCCATTCAAGATCCAAATAGTTCTTCGCAAGAACCTTAAACGTTTCAAAACAACAATATGACATCTCAATATGTTTATCCATCCTTCCTCTTCTGATCAGGGCCAGATCAAGCTTTTCAATATGGTTCGTCGTGAACACGATCAACCTCTCGCTACCACAAGCCGACCATATCCCATCGATAAAGTTCAACAAACCCGATAACGTCACCTCACTCCCCTTCTTATTCTTCTTCCTCTTCTCCACTTTCGTAACCGAGTCCGCCTCCTCCGCGGCACATTCTTCCACTTTCCCCTTTCGTTGACCGGTCAAATCAAGCGAACAATCAATATCCTCGATCACAATCATCGACTTACTCGATGTCTCAATCAACAACTTCCTCAACTCCGTGTTATCATTCACGGATGCGAGTTCAAGATCATAAATATCATATTCGAGCAGGTTCGCCATAGCAGCGATCATGCTCGACTTCCCAGTCCCTGGGGGACCGTAAAGCAGATAACCTCGCTTCCACGACTTACCAATCTTCTTATAATAATCTTTTGACTTACTAAACGTTATAAGATCGTTTAAAATCTCCTCCTTCTTCTTCGGGTCCATCGCGAGTGTATCAAACGTCGAGGGGTGCTCGAATACAATATGACTCCAAATAGCCTTTTTATAATAACCATACCAATTATCACTCTTATTGTTAGTATAAAGCTTCCTTTGTCTAGTCCTCACCGCGATCGCCTTCCCCTCATCCAACACATGCTTCAAGTACACATTCGTGATGAAATCACGATGCTTTCGATGGCAAGTGAGTCTATAAAACCGCCTCTCGTAGGAATAATAACTCCGGTGCTCGGGGATGATCTTGCTTGAGCCCCACCAAACCCTAACACCATTGAACTCATCAGTGACTTCTTCATAGTCATCTAGGCTCAGGACAACGTGGTCACAATTTTTAACCACGTTGGCTTTGAGTCTTTTAGCACGACCTGATGAGGTCGTGCTAAGGTATCGTTCGAGCGCGGCGTAGGCTCTGTTGCGCTCGAACGATTATGTATTGTATTCGTGAAAACTGATGTGGATGTAGGGGTATATGTATCCGAAGAGTTTGTGTGTGTATTTTTCAAGGTGCGCGTGAAATTGATCGTGAAACCACCGTGGGAGTATCGCCCATATGAACATGCCGGTGGCGATCACTTGTCCAATGTGACTCATATCTCCGATCATCGTCATGTTGTTGATTGATTGTTGGTGTTGCAGGTTGAAGGTTGTTTTTTGGTAAAATGTTATTGATTTGTGGTGAATGTGTGTAGGTTTATATGCATGTGTGTTATTTGGTGGGTTTAATTGGAAAAGATTTTAGTTGGTGTTTAATAAGAAAATAATTTTGTGGATTGACTAAATATTTTTTAATAATGTAGATATATCTTTCTTTCAAAGCGAGGGTTTTGCAAGGGTTTGCCAAGGTGTCGTTATAAAGTTATAAACATCTGATGTGATTGTGGTGCTGGTTCACATGATAAAGTCATCAGCTTTTTAGATGAAAATTTTGAGTTCTATATCGAACAAAACATGTTTAAAAAAACACGAGTTAAAATCACGTGATAGTTCTCACCACATCAAAGGTAGCCCATTGCAACGTAATAGCCTGATATAATGTCACGTAATAATTGAATAAGTACTCATCTTCTTACTATAATAAGATAGATTTACTCCTTATACTAATTTGTCCGCCCATCTTTTTTGTTAAATAATCATATTAAATAAGTAAGTGTATAAAATAATAATGAAATTAAGAAATATTTATATTTTCTAGATTTTTAATATAAAAAACCATTTAATTAATAAATAAAAATACATAAATATTACTACGAGCCGTCCGAATGTGAGATTTTTCAGCTTTTGTTAGACATCCAATGTGTTTCACAAAATCAAACTGAAGGCTCAAATGTGTATTTTGATCCCGCAACTTCAAAATGATATATTGTTAAAAACTACATTGGTAGGAGGATCAATGATATGCACTACACTGGTGATATCGCATTTCCGTTATCTTTTTATATCATATCGTACATGACATTTTACACCTAAAAAACTATGTATTTTTTTGAAAGGCTTTAATTGGACATTTTGAACATGGCATTTTAATAAAAACTGTACATTGTATTTTACACATGGTGTTTTGAAACTTAGATATGACGCACAAGTGTAGAACATCATGATGAAAATTTAAATTTCGTGTTGGAGTATGACGCCAAGATGTAAAACACCATAACATATATATAAAAAAACTTAACCCATGATGAAAATTTAAACTTCATGTTTAAAATATAATGATACTATACCCATAATATATATAAAAAAACTTAACCTTATGGTATTTGTTGTAGTGTTGTTTTCTAAATAATGACGTATAAAAGTTTTAACAATCGGAAAAAAATTCAATAATCACATCAGTTCCCATTCCTATTCCTATCGTGTGGCATGCCTTTAGCCTTGTTACTATAAAATCTAGGGACGGAGTTACTTTCTATCCTTCTCGGGATGCATATTTCGAATCAAAACAAATCGAATTGAAAATCAAGAATAGAAATTTGATTTGGTGTTCGATATTAAACTTCGAGTTGCAATAAATTCAAAATTAAAAATCAAATCGAATTGCAAACTTAAATTAAATCAAATGTCAAGTTTTTCAAGTCAAACTTAAATACTAAACACCTATAAAGACGGTATCAACAACATAAGATTAATATTGAGAACTTTACCTATAGATTAGTGATGAATTTATACGTCGATAATTGTTACAATTAACAAAAGATATATAAAAACAACTGTAAAAAGGATTGTTTTTCAATATAAAACATTTATGATTTCTGTAAATGCAAATGGCACATTACATGAAATAAAAAAAAATTCTAATATTGATTTTTTTCCAACTTTAGCTATGGATTAGTGATGAATTGATCCGTCGATAAGTACTTCATTTATAAAAAACATATACCAAACATTGATGATTTTCGGGAACCCTAGGAGAGCCGCCGACTCCAACTACTGTCCCTCTAAAGGGACCAAAACAGAGGGATCTATAAATGCAAATGACACATTACATTAAATAAAAACAACTGTAAAAGTATTTTTTTTTCAATAAGATTGTGATCATACATGTTTGTCAAATTTTTTTACTTTCAGTTTGTTTATTTAACTTGTTACATATCGATGATCAGACAAGGATGAAACTAAGTTTTGTAACCGATTTTATAGCCGAAGTTGAGGCTGGGAATACCAAAACCCGTCTTAAACCTACCCTTTATCATCCTTCTGCTTTCATTGTAATAAAAAAGACTTTTATTTAAAAAGTTTTAAACGAAAAATACATTGACGGTTTTACCCCAATTACCAAGCAACATATTTGACGCCTTTGCCGCCATCAACCAATAACATTAAATCGAAATAACAGACATTCTGCTTGGTTTTTGTATTCATGTTTTGAGATTCGACCCTGTTGCGAAGATCCTTACGCATCGTACATGCGAGGAAAACATTCCTAGTAACCATTAAACAAAAGTATGAATTTCGAAATACGAATAATATTGACGGTTTTGCCCCTTCCTCTTTAATCTTAAAGAATGTTCCAAAGCAACATAATATAAACGTTAGCCACTCCTTTGGGTAAACCAATAACGTTCAATATTACGTAAGACAAGAGTTAACCAATTTCTTCCATAAACACACTTTGCTTCCATCAAGGGCTACTTTCGTAAATTCAAAAGCTAATAATAACCACAAAAACAATAACAATAAGGAAAATCGGATTTAATACTATTGGCCAATATTAATCCCAACTAATAATTTGACCAATATTAATTTTAAATTTTGATTTTGTTACTAATAACAGTTCTAAACAAAATGTCCGTTAACTCCGTTGTTTTTTTATGACGTATCGCACTATGTGTCTCGTGACGTGACGTATAACATAGTCATAATTTAAAAAAGAAATATATTACACAATTTTTTATAGAAGATAATTTCAGAAGTTATTCAACGTAACGATTTTATCGCTGGTTGAGTAGCATGAAGACAAGAGAAGCAAAAATTGAGTAATATTTTTATTTTAATTACGTAATATGCCATGTAACATGCCATCTAACCAGCAACGTCACATGACACGTCATAAAATGCTAACGAAATAAACGAACAGTTAAACGTGATTGTTATTGGTAACAAAATCAAAAATTAAGATTATTATTGGTCAAATTGTTAGTTGAAATTAATGATAATCAATAATTAATAGTTTAGATTATTAAAATCTAATATTCTCGACGATAAATACAAAAACAATATTAATTCTCCTCGTCATCGTAGGTTTCCTGTTCCTTCTTACCTCAAATTGCTTTACTTCCTCAAAAGGACTTCTTCTTAACCTTAAAACCTCCATTGTTTCAAACCGTTGGTTAACTTGTACCACAAGTCAACCAACTATCATCTCTTCAATATCATAAATATGTATATATATGTAATCCATACATACAACATATGTATTCAATACATACATAACTACATTTCCCATCAGTATCTGTATCAGTATCTGTATCAGTATCAATTATTAGTTTGATAAAAAGAAATGTCGAACGAGATTGTATTCTTCGACTTAGAAACAAACGTCCCGAAAAAACCCGGCCAAAAGTTTTGGGTGCTGGAGTTCGGGGCGATGGTGGTGTGCCCGCGGAAGCTGGTCGAGCTAGAGAGCTACTGCACGCTGGTTCGACCGGGTGACTTGACCGCGGTCGGGGTGAGTCCCGCGAGGGGCCACGGGATCTCTCGTGGGACGGTGTTAGAGGCTCCGTGTTTTGAAGAAGTTGCTGATAAGATATTTGAGATTTTGAATGGGAGGATATGGGCGGGGCATAATATACGACGGTTCGATTGTGTTAGGATTCGGGAGGCGTTTAAGGAGATCGGGCGGCCTGCGCCCGAGCCTGTGGCGTTGATCGACTCGTTGCCGGTTTTGTCGGAGAGATTTGGTAGACGAGCTGGGGATATGAAGATGGCTACATTGGCTAGTTATTTTGGCCTTGGTGAACAAAAACATAGGTACATACACTCTTATAGAAATGGCATATGGTAATTTAATTTCGGTCGCAAAACCGTCACATATGGCTGTTGTTTTATTGCGATTGTTTAATTAGCAACCATTGGCGAAGCTTCTTTGGGGCCGGGGGCTCATTTGCGAGTTCCCTTTTTGTTCATATCATGTTCTATTGTTCATATTTTTATGTGAAATGAAAAATAATCAAATGAACTAATCAAGATGAATGCTTTATTGATTCACAGGAGTCTTGATGATGTTCGAATGAATCTTGAAGTTGTTAAGCATTGCGCGACCGTGTTGTTTCTGGTAACAAATCTAAACAACTAAACTTAATTATAAATGTTTTTTGTTAAGATAAGGATACACACGTTCAAGATAAAACATTAACAACTTGAACGCGTTTATCCTTATCGTTTACAATTATTCATGTTGTTTGATGTTCCTCGAATGAAATAAATCAAGGAATCCACGCTTCCTGGTGTTCTTGAAAATCAATGGCAACATAACTTGTCTCCCAACATCACAACCAGAAGTAGAAGCAATATTGTAATTAAGGAACCAAGTGTATCAAGCACAATGAACAAAAGATGGAATCAAGAGGCAACACCTACGATGACAACGCGAAGTAAAAGCAAACCTAGTGGGGAAGAAACAAGCCGAAAATCTCCTTCTGTACTCAATCGTCGTCGAGTTGTCCCATATCCAACAGGAAGTCTTGGACAGGTTCGGAATTACTTTTGAACCACATTTCATTTTCCAGGGTCATTTCATTGTCCATGGTCATGTTGTAAATCCGTAATTTTTTCGACCCTAGACGCTAGTAGAAAATTGACTATCACCGTAGAACATCACCGACAGCTAAATCCCATAGGTAACTATCATGGTGTCAATGAGTCCTACATCAACTGGTTTAGGAGGAGGCACCCTATGACTTTTCAAAGTGGAGGTCATGAGTTGGAGTCTCACTAGGTGCAATTTGCTCCAAGTGGGCTAAGAGTTTTACCACAGTGGGTCTTTGGGTGGTGGGTTTCCCTTGGAATGCCGGGCGAGCCGGGTCACCAGCGTTGTCTGTGTTCACGGGCGTGGGTGGCCTTTCGTCAATGGGTTTACCCGGGTTACTGGGCTTAAAAATTATTCGTTGGCCGTTCAAAAAAAAACTACCATGGTTGTGTGATACACTTGATCATTCGTCGGTGATCCTTTAGTAAAATACATTTGTGTTTTATCGTCAATTCTTTACACAAGTCATGTGTCCCCCACTATTACTTACGGTTTCTACTTTTAACGAGGGTTTTCAACATATTGTTTCTGTTGCTAAAAACCATCTGTTTTGTAATTAGGAAATAAAACATGATTCACCTTTATCTCTGCTCACTTTTCATTGCTAATTGCTTGAAACAGATGACGGAAAAGGTGAAGAACATATTGCGAGACGCACGAAACACACCACTGAATAATCTTCTCCGGCATTCTCATACGCTGCTCAGATAAAACGAATTGAAGTGTGTTTAGTTCGAACTTCTAATTGGGATTTTGTTCGAACATGAAACATCAACAATGGAATTGAAGTGTACAACAGTATTAGTAATCATATAACAGTATAGAAAACGTATATAACATCAACATACATAGCTTGGTTCTTTGATTCATTTTGAAATTATTTCATTCTTTATTGTACAATTAAATCAACCTTTTAATTTAAATTATGTAAAAATTGTCAATTATATAATGAAATTTAAGATTCTTTCGTTGCTTAATATTTTGGGAAAATTAATTGTCAACGTTTTATTTTTTATTTTTAAACGGCAAATGTTCAACATTGTACGACGTGTATTTTAATTAACATGCTTTGATTTTCAAATGTAAAAAAACCGTTTTTGATATAATACAAATAACATTGAGATATAAAAAATAGGGTTGTTCCCATACGTGATGTGCGATGGTGTCGGGCCAACCTACATAAAAAGGAACATTTACATCGTGTTCTAAATATCAAATGCAGATAAACGTCAACAAGCTGAAAAGCATAAAACGAGTGCTCGTTAGGAAATAAAAAGTCCGAGTCACTCCTTATTAACAGTGGCGGAGCTTAACCAACTTTGTAGGGGGGCGGGGTGAAATGATTTTTTTTCAGGGGGGGCGAACTCGATATTTATATAAAAATTTACACTAGCGGGCCAAAAATTTCCACTATCGGGCTAAAATTTAACACTACGGACGAAATTGATCATCTTAACTGGGGCATAGCTTGGGAGTTATTCTTGAGAACTAACTATGTATTAACTTGTTAAGTTTGTAACCTTTTGTAAATAATCTGTGTATTTAGCAGAGATGTATTATGAACTATGTTAAAAGTCCATGTATCACATTGATGAGACTAGAAGAGTGCCCGCGCAATGCAGCGGGACGACATTTTACATTTGACACGTGCATTTAATATTTTGTTATTAGTGTAGTAGTTTTACAAAAGTTTAT
>BJCO01744467.1:0-10812 GCA_018326465.1 Flaveria floridana | reverse complement strand
ATACATTAAAGTTACTTCTTGAATAAAAGAAAAGAAAATTTAAATAAAAGAAAATTTGAATCCTATAAAAATATTAGAAGTTACAAATTGAATAAAATATCTTACATTTATATTATAAAAAAATTAAAAAATTAAATATTATACCCAATGTGATAAAATAAAAATAAAATACATTAAAAGTTACATCTTAAAAACTAAAATACATTAATTCATATTTTTTAAAAATTGAAATACATTAAAAATTACTTCTTGAAAGCTAAAATACATTAATTCATATTTCTTGAAAATTAAAATACACAAAAAGTTATTTCTTTAAAACTAAAATACATTAATTCATATACACTTAATAAAAATTGACGTTTATAAGTTAGTTTTTAAGTGTTAGTTTGTTTGTTATATATGTACGTAATACTAAAAATTTTAATAAAAGAAAATTTGAATCCTATAAAAATATTATAAGTTACAAATTGAACATTTTATTATAAAAAATTAAAAAAATTAAATATTATACCCAATATGTCACGGTTTGACCAAACCGTGACATATACACCACCAAAACCAAGAAACTCACTCCTAATAATTAACCCAATCCCGAGGTGCAGAACTTTTTCTGAAGCCCAATATGTCACGGTTTGGCCAAACCGTGACCTTAAAGCTTCAATATGTCACGGTTTGACCAATATGTCACGGTTTGAATCGGTTTTTTTTCAAATTTTTTACGGTACGCCTAAAATTCACCTATATCAAATCTCATTATTCCCCACCTTTCAAACCGCCATTTGACTTTATTGACACCGTTCAAGTTTAATAGTGTAGTAATATACAAACTAACATGACCTTATAAATAAACACATTCTCGTAACTGTTAGCTCGTCTTTTTTTTTCCATACAAGTTTTTTTTTTCCATACAAGGTTAAGTAGTGACTGTAAATACCAATAATCCTTAATTCAAATGATTAAAGAATTGTTTGCTAATTTCTAAATGATTAAGTGCCAAACCAATAATAGGTCTGAACCATCAAGTGTTTAACCATTAAGAGATCTAAACCATTAATAGCTAATATATCGCTTAACTATTCAAAGACAAATGTCTGACCAATTTAGATAAAAGATCTTATCCATTTAACATTAGTATAATGTTTAACCATTCGGATGCAAATGTCTGAACCATTCAGATATATGTTTGCGAAACAAAACAATCTGAACTATTAAGTGCTGAACCATTTAGACATCTGAATTATTAGATGCTATCAAACAACCTCTAAGTAAAGTTACCCAAAACATATAAATATGAAAAGTTCTTAGTTTCAATTCTCACTCTTAGCAAAAATACCTAATGTTGAGCCAGGAGTTTTCCCAATTACAGGTGCAATCCCTACTCAAAAACGAACAGACGAATCCGATAAATATTACATTTATCCTGTGAAACAAAATCGTATATTTACCGTTCAAAAAGGAGTAGCAACAAGCCGACTACAAATGCTGGTGCTAAAATAATGCAGTTGGAAAATATTATCTTAAAAACTAAAATAAAAATAAACTTCATTTATTTAATATTAAATGTTTGTTAAATGAAGCCGATGGTAGGTAGCAGTAGCAGCCCAGCATAGAAAAGCTGTCACCGGCCCCGGTATCGGCATCTTAACGCTGAAACTGTAATTCAAATTGCAAAATACAAACCCATGTTCAACTTATTATTATAAGTTTAACCAGATTCCTTTACCGACAACATAATTTTCAGTCAGTAACTATTTAGTTTTCTTCAAACATGAATCATTTTGTTACTGAATTCAACAAATAATAATAAGAACATTTCAAGATCGGGAAGAATGTAATTCTACCATTTGGAATTAGCAGCAAGAAATCAACAAAAATAGGTACATTACTCAACACCTACATCCTAATCCTAACCCTAACCCTAACCTACGCTATAACACCATTAATGATTGATTGATGAACAGATTTCTAGGTCAAATCAGATGTTTACCGATTTGATGATTTACGATTTACTGTTGAATCGTTGGCTCCGATTTGATCCGCCATTGTTGGAGCTTGAACCTTCTCGTTTCTGCTGTGAGGAGAAGATTGGAAAACCGAACATTCCACCGGACTTCGATGAGCCTCTGAGAGAACACACCGGAACGTTAAGCACCGGTGTGATCCGTACATTGGCGGAGTATGATCTCTCCATGCCTCTGTGTTTGAATCGAGGTCCGCCATTGAAGCTGCTAGGGCTGCTGGAGCTCCGTTCCAAGCTATGGAACACGATTTTCCCCGATGAGTTCATGCGAGGACTGTCGACGGATAAACCACGGCTCACGGTGGCTCCGGTGGACTCCTGTGACAGGCGGATGGTGCTCCGGCCGACGCGAGTGGTGGCTCGAGGTTCAGTGGATTGTGTTCGTGTTTTCACCATTCGAGATCTCGGATGGTGACGAGTGTTAGGGTTTGTGTTCATGTTCAGATTCAGGTTTGGTTTAGGTTTATCGGAATCGAGAGAGAGACGAGGAAGATCGTCGAGATCGTGACTTGAAGATGAAGATGAAAGCGATGGACGTGATGAGACTGATACCGATTCGTTATCTGCTTCCTTGAGTAACGGAAGGTTGATCGATGAATCGGTTGATGATTTTGAGCTCCGGTGAAGAAGTTGTCTGATAGACCTTGTAGTCACCGGTGTTCGTTTGCTGTTATCTACCTTACCGTTGTTGTTACTGTTTTGATGAAGCTTTCCGAAACCTAGAAGCTCCTTCCACCTGCTAGAACACCTCGGTGCTCTCGGAGAAAACACGTAAGCATCAGCGGCAAACGCACCGTCGGGTCTCCGGCGAGAGCACGGCGTCTCCGGCGACGTAACGCCGGAGATGATCGTCGTCGTCGACGTAGCAGCTTCCTGATGAATCACCGGTAGTTGCAGCGGCACAAGCTTACCGTCGGAGAACAGCTCGTCGGCCGGAAGCATGATGACCGGATCGTGAAGCCTGAACTCAAATCCGTCAAACTCCGTCGCCGGATCTTCTTCCTCCGGCGGATCTGGGCCTTCCTTCGCCGGATCTGTCACCTCCGGCGGATCTGAAACGTTTTTCTCCGGAGAAGACATCCTTTTCGTCTTCGATTTCGATACATCTTCCATTTCACGAGTTATCGACAGTCTGTGACTGAACCAACCGTAACGCGAACATTCCGGCAAGTTCTCCGGCGAGATTCCGATTCGATTCAAACAAGCAGAAGCCATAACAAGTTAACAACAATTGTAACAACAACTGTATGTTACTCCAATAACTAAAAATGAAAAACAACAAAAAATGAGATGAATGTTGAATAATGAAGAAGAAAACTAGAGAGATTGAAAATGGTGGATTTGCATACCTAGGGTTTTGCAGTGGCAACTGGTATAAATAAGGAAGAAGATGAAGTGGGACCCATGAGGGGTGTGACGTGGCAGGGGGCTTATCTAATAAGTCCAAAAAAGCGAGTGTAGGAATTAAAAAAAGATTAAAAAATGTTAAAAAAAGTGTTTTGGAAAAATATTAATAAATGGGGTTTTGGTGAAAAGGAAGGTACATGGAAAGTATCTGAAGCGATTTTACCTTCAATTCTCCCACATGGATATTCTGTCTTTCATTTATTTTGGGTTTTTTTAATGTCATTTCAGTGAATATTATTATTTTACAAATTACAAATTGTATAACAGTGAAATGTGTGGTACAACTCACGATGCATTTAGTGCAAATCAGTGTTGCATGTGCGAATATGCAACTAATGGGTTTTTAATTAGATTTTGTTAATAATGAAGACACACAACCTATTTTTAAATTATTATTATTGATTTTGTATGGCTTCAAATCATATTAATTTGATTGAGATAAACTTCAGATATTACTAGATTAAAGGTTTAAGTGTTAATATTTGTTTGTTTAACATACGTAAATAATATAATTATGTGATAAGTTTAATGGATTATTTAAGGTTCTTAATTACTGCAATGTAAACAATTATTTTATCATAATAATATAATCTTTTTTTTTGAACGGCAATATTATAAAAAAACGCAGGCCGCTAGCAAGATGCTAGGACCCTAACAAGAACATTACAAAGGAAATTTAGAAAATAAAAATTACACCAAGCTTTCCAATCTAAGATACCAAACTTAACTCTAAGCCTTAACAAGAAAAATGAATAATAAATAACCTCTTCAACCAAATTGTGCACCGCGATCAATCTATTGTTGAAAATAAGATTATTTATCGCTCCCCAAATTCCCCATAAGGTAGCCATGACGATTGCCCGATAGGCCTTATGCATACAATCCTTATTGGTGTTGTCCAATGGGCCCCTAATAATGTCCTTGAGGCTGGACCTGCTCGAGTGCACCATACGGAACCAGGCGGAAATTTGACTCCACACCGCATCAGCGAACGGGCAATTGATCAGAATATGCTCCGTAGACTCAACAGTCCCGAAACAGAAGGAGCATTCCTCCGTCTCGATGTGAACCCCTCTCCTCATTAAAGCTTCCTTAGTTGATAATTTATCTATCCAAGCACGTCAAGTGAACACGTTGATTTTAAGGGGAGCCCAGCCGTTCCATTCGAAAGGCTCAGTATCCATCGGGATACGGGACGACTCCATACAATTTCTTAGGGCCGAGACCGTAAATATCCTCGAAGAGTCTCCAATCCATCTCCATGTGTCTTCACCAACTTTTGGCCGATACTCCCGGATCAAATTCTCTAACACTCTCAACTGAGTTGGTTCATCACTAACCTCCGGCATCCACTTCCAACACCACTGGAAATTAATACCGATACTGTCATAAGATATTCTCGTATTCACTTTACACGATTTCTCTTTCTCAATCGCATACAAGCACGAAAACTGATTTTTGAGGTGGCTTCCTCCAACCCAATTATCCAACCAGAAAAAAGTATCAACCCCATCCCCCACATCCTTTTGGGATAAATTTTCAAGGCTTAAGTCCTTCTTACACATCTTCTTTTCCGCGTTCATAACATGCTTCCAAGCACCGGATATAACACCTTAATTGGGGATGGTGTTATGTTTCCGCGGTTGGTAATAAATCGCCTTAATTGTTTTTACCCATAAGTCATTCTTACTAGTTAAGAACCTCCATATCCATTTCACAAAGAAGCGCAAGATTAGCATCTTTAATGCTACCAATACGAGACCCCGAACCCTCTTACTGGCCACCATTTTATTCCAAGCCACCCAACACAGTTTTATCTCATCCGAAGTCCCTCCCCAGAAGAACCTTCTTCTAATTTGTTCAAGAGTTTCCACAACCTTCCCCAGAGCCTTATATATGGACAAATAATACGTAGGTAAACTACCCAACACCGCTTTTTTCAATGTTAATCTCCCCCCGATTGATAACGATCTTGATTTCCATGTATTACCACCGGCTTCCAATTCGCCACGCGATTCATATTAGCTCCAATCGGGATACCAAGAAGATTAAACGGGGTCTGGCTGTGTTGACAGTGTATAACCTCCGCCATTTGTTTGACCTCCTCCTGATCCACCCCACCCCGTACACCACGCTTTTCTAAAAATTCGTTTTCAACCCCGTCGAGACGTTGAAACAACGTAGAATTCTAGTTCAATTTTTCGCGTTAAATAATGACCATTCTCCTAAAAGAAGAACATCGTCCGCGTACATAACATGAGATAAGATTGGACCATCATGAGGTGTTCTAACCCTAGGAAAAACACCCAGTTGAACCGCACCTTTGACAGCAACATGAAAAGCTTTCATGACAATAAGGAAAAGAAACAGGGAAAGGGGATCACCTTGTCTAAAGCCCCTAGATGACACAAACTCCCCAGACGGGGACCCATTCACTAAGACCGACGTCCTAGTAGATACCAAGCAGTCGTTTATCCACCACCTCCATTTAAAAGGGAAACCCATTTGCTCCATAATAGAGTCAAGGAATTTCTAATTAACCATGTCGTATGCTTTCTCGAAATCAATCTTAAATAACATCGCCTTACCCCTCCTATTTTTTAACCACGCAAGCGTCTCATTGACTATCATAGGGCCTTCAAGAATGTACCTTTCGAAGAGGAAAGCAGACTGCTCCTCGCTAATAATCTTTGGGAGCACCAACTTAATCCTATTGGCTAGGATTTTAGCAATAATCTTGTAGTAGCACCCGATGAGGCTTATCGGCCTATAGTCATAGATTTTATTTGGATCACTAATCTTCGGAATTAACGTAATGAAGGAAGCATTACACCCGTAACTGATGTCACCATTTTGATGAAAACAATCCAAAGCTTCCTTTATATCGGACTTCACCAAATCCCAAAAGTGCGTGATAAAATTAAAATTGAACCCGTCAGGTCCAGGTGCTTTATCAACACCACAATCCCAAACCGCCCTTTTTATTTCCTCCGAAGAGAATGGGGATGAAATAGATCTCCCCTCTTCCTCCGATAATCGTTTTAAGGACCTGCTGCTGAAAGTAGGTCGGACCGGACATGAATCAGTGAATCTCTTCTTAAAATGACTAAACATAGCATTCTTAATTTTCATTGGATCCGTTTCCTAGACTCCCCCAATCAGGAGACCATTAATCCTAGACTTACTTGTGTTGCATTTGATAACTTTATGAAAGAAGCTTGTGTTATCATCACCATCCACAATCCATTTAACTCTAGCTTTCGGCCTCAAATCCTTGGATGCCGCCATTTCTAGCTCAAATAACTCCTTCTTACAATCAATCCTCAATTGCTTTTCTTCTTGAGACAAGCCAACGCTCCCCGCTTTAACTTCCAAATCCTTAATCTTCTGCTCCATCTTATCAATATCCCCCTTCTCCTTTGATTTTAAATCTACTCTCCACTTTTTAATCGCCTCCTTAACTGCCTTTAACTTAAACATGAATTTCTTATCCGGCGGGCCATGAGCCACCGAGCCATTGTAAACTTTAACTACCATATCATCGAATCCAGGTTTTCCTATCCACGAATCAAAACATTTGAAAGGGGTCGGTCCAAAATCCCTTATCTCCGTGCTAAGAATGATTGGAGCATGATCAGAATATTTCCATGGCATGGCCCTCACCGCCGCCCCGGGCCATAGGTCCCTAAACCCCGAACACACAAGAAATCTATCCAACTTACTCAATTTTGCCCCGTCAGCAGACATATAAGAAAACCTACATCCCCCCATCGCAAATTCATGGAGGTCTGCTCGTTCAATGAAATTGTTGAACTTGGCAGCATTAGCTTAAGAGAAAGAAGAATTGATTCTTTCAAATGGGGATCTCACTTCATTAAAATCACCAAGAAGGATCCATATGCCTTGAGACCCCTCTTTGACCGAAATTAAACAATTCCATAAATTCTCCTTCAACGAAGCTTCCTTTGGACCATAAACATTAACAACAAAAACTTCATGAAGACATCCGAACACCTTACCCGAACATATCAAGAAGTTCATATGTCTAATAACGTTAGAAACTTTAAATATATCCGGGTTCCACATGGACACTAAACCCCCAGATCTCCCCTTGGCGGGAACGAACTCCATTCCCAAAGTATAATTACCCCAAAAACCATTGAAATCGTTACAAGACGGGTTTTCGGTTTGAGTTTCTTGCAGGGCCACAAAGAAGCAATTATGTTTCTTCTTTAGCATTTGCACCCAGGACTTCTTTAATCTCCCCCCTCGCTCCCCTAATATTCAAAGATAGCCAATTCATAAAAAATAAAAAACATATTCTTTTTTACTTTAAAAAACTTAATTTTTTTAAATACAAAAACTTAATAAAAATTTAAAAAAAATTAATACAGAAAACTTTTTCCAAAAAATATGCCACTGTTTAAAAAAAATTAAAAATTAAGCCGAAGTTTTCCAAGACGAAAGTTTAAATAAATATTGTTATTGTTTTATTAGTTAAAATAATTAATTATACGTAATTTAAAACATATCTTATCATAATTTCTAGTTTTTAAATATTGATTTCAATCATATATTATATAGATGTATATATTACTATGAGTTATAATTACACGTCAAATATACTTGTTATGTACACTAATAATGAGGGAAATAAATGAATGTTGTTTAAAGTTGACTTTTATATCCCGAAATGCATTGATGTACATTTCTATAATGTCGTGAAAGTTTTTTTTATACCTCCCATTGTATTGTATTGTAATCTTCTAAAAACCCATTTAAATTGAATTTTATATTCAGACAACTTTTTCTAATATGACATGCCATTATACATTTCTGTATTGTCGTGAAACTATTTTTGAATCTCCCGTTGTAATCTTCCGAGAACATTCAAATTGAATTTTATTTCCCTGACTATTATTAAAAATAGTTCCTTCGACGAACAATTCTTGCTTTAAACATCAATTCGTGAAAATGTTAAGAGAATGTATTGATCGAAACTTATAAATATTCATCCGTTTGAAATGGTTAATTTTGAATCATTGCTAGTCAGGTTTGGTTATCAGATAACCTGTGTATTATCAACCTTTTTATTATCAGCTTTGGGTTTCATTCTGGAATGGTCAGTTTAGATTATGAACTCTAGGATCGTTAAATTTGGAAGGCAATGACTACTACCTGAATTGATGTTAGTCTAGACCTGAAAACAACATATGGATAAGTGAAGTGCCATATTTTGTCTAGAGTCGCTAAAATGTGTTCTAACACCGTAAACGAGAGAAATGTATCCACAAGGCAAAAGACTATCAGATTCTGGCATTATATGGAGGGCTATATGTCAATGTGAGGCTAGCCTACTTGGTAGAAGCATTGCCTCTTAAAAGGGAGGTCCTGTGTTCAAACCCAGACAATGATATAATATGGAGTAATTTAGGAGTATAATAGGTTTGACGTTCAAAAATAATAATAATAATTAAATATGGAGGGCTATATCATGGTCTAGAGCAATCACTTGACATAGCAAGGCATGAGGTGGGACATTCGTTACAGCTATGCTAAACACATTAAATGATGAAAACTATTAAAATAACGAGATGATCATTTACCTACATACTCTTCTCTAAAATGACGATAGAAGTTCATTCACTCAACAACTAATATTGAACTAGTGTTTCTTTTTGGCCATATTCTCATATGAACTAGAATATGTTATGAATACTACAGATTTAATCCTACATGATATCTATTACATTAAAATGGACCCAACAAAGCAACCAAGTATTGAAGAGTTAGAAAAGACCCTAACAAGTTAAACAAGATTGAATTAGACCATCGCATGCTATAAGCAAGGGCATAAATAAACTTGTGTATGAATGTTCTCGTTTTCTCATCTCATCCTTTTCTTCTTCAGTTGGGTAATACACGCTGTGTGATTAGCTATCGATTCACATTCTTTTCTATTACTCTAAATCGATTCACTACATAATATCATAGACTCGTTATGATGCCTAACCCTTATTCTAAAAGTAGGTGGCATGATCGGAGATAAGTTGCTTAACCGTTTTGAAAACATAAAGGGGAAAATCAGCACAAGATATCAACTTATTCAATTAACAAAATGACTTTGACTCTAAAACACTACATAGGAGGCATGAGTGTTTATTTCCTGATTAACTTCCTGAAATATTAATATACATGTGACCTCTAATATATTCATAAAGGATGTTTAGAGCTAATTGACTAAATTGGTAGGTTTTAGTCTAAAGGGCCCAAGTGTTACGCGTTACAACATATGAACGTGATGTGCCACTTTTATAGATAATGAAGCCACTTTTATAGATGACGAAAATTAAAGACACCACAAACAAGTGTCCCTAGACATTAAAGGATCAAGTGTGATTTTCCCTATAAAAAACCTAATCCTTGATAAAGCATTGTATGAAAATATTTCAACTTTATAAAAATGTTTTTATATATTTAAAAAGTTGTTTTAGATTTGATAATCCATAAATCCTTTATATCAAAATGATACCCTTACAAAGGGCAAAGGCACAGTGATGACTTTTATCAAATGTGGGAAAGGTACAGTGGATACCCTGGGCTTGCAATGAAGACACATATTTATTTACAATTGTAGCCTCAGAATAAAACACCAGTCTAACCCATGACTCACTTAATAGTTAATACTCTTTTGCACATTTATTTCTTCTTCAAAGAATAGTATTGCACATTTTTTTATTCAATCTGAATTTCTTATAAATACATTCTATATTTTCTGTAATTAATTCTTTATATATTTAATTTCATTCATTTAGCTTAACATGATCTTAGGTAAAAGTTAAGTTTCAAGCTTTTAATCAAAAAGGTAATGTTTGACATATTAGAAGTTTTTTTATAAGACATGTTTTTAAACCTCCATTGATAAACTTAATTTGTCTTCCTTCGGAAAATTTCAATTTCTTTGTAATTACTATACTATTAATAATGAAACGAAATGAACAGTATGAACAGTGGCTGTACAACTACTATTACATGATGTACAGGTCATGCTTCTTCCCGGGATTATTATCGGTATTTCACGATGGTTTTGGGTATTGTGCAGTGCTCATCCTTTAAATGTGTTTCGTTTTCCCGAGGTGTTCTTGGTGGTGGCCGGCGGTTGTTTTAGAGAGAGAGAGGTGTGTCGCAGCCGCCGTCTCCGGCTTACCGGCCAACAACCTCAGACAGAAGAGAGAGGGAGTGTGTGACAGCGGTGGTTTGGGCACGTTTGTGTCTCCGTCGCCGTCCACGGCTTGCCCCTACAATTGTCTCTGTCTACCTCTCTCTCTTACTCGCTTGAGGTTGGCTGATCCGTTGATGGCGGTGATGCTGGTGGTTTTCCCCTT
>BJCO01744454.1:0-12598 GCA_018326465.1 Flaveria floridana | reverse complement strand
CGTATGTTGGTCACTCAACAAGTGGTTTTTCTCTCAAACTCACCTTGAACAACACTCAGAAAGAGTCTATGAAGAGTTGATCACAATATAACAAGTAACAAGCAGTAAATAAACACAAGATGTATATTGCTTCTCATCTCAAAGGATTACAAGACTCTTTGACTCAATCTCACTCCTTAATGAGTAACAAAGAGAAGATATATATAATACTACCTATAGCCGGATATACTTTGATACTAGCTGGAAACCTCTAACCAAACATCTATACTACAAGACTATGGGTGAGGTATCTTAGACATTTTGCCTGAGATTTGGTAGTCAGGACATGTCCCTCGCTTACCTTTTGTCACCAACTAAATTTAGTAACATGTACTATCATAAAAAGGTATACAGTAGAATAAAGTATGGTCAACAACATGGTTCTTTAGGAATAAGCCATGCTATTTTAGAGGTCTGTAGTGGACTGTCAGAGACCATACTTATGTCTACTAGATATAGCAATGTCTTTCGAAGGATAACTATCTTCGGAAGAATAACTTCTTCCGAGGCCACTTATACTTCGGAAGACTGCTTCTTCCGAGGCTTGGAGTCTTCTTTGTCTTCGGAAGGAGACTTGGTCTTCAGTTATTTCTTCAGACTTTGTCTTCAGAAGTCTTCAGACTTTGTCTTCGGAAGCTTTCAGACTTTGTCTTCAGCTCTTTCATCAGACTTTGTCTTCGGAAGTCTTCAGACTTTGTGTTCGGAAGCTTTTAGATTTTGTCTTCGGAAGATAGTCTTCAGCTGTTGAATTCAGCAGTTGCCTTCAGCTGATGTCTTCAGCTGTTTCCTTCTGACTTCGGAAGATCTCAAACATAGCTTCGAAAGCCTTTGAATGTAGCATCAAAATGACTATGTGAAGTGGTTTTAGTTGCACCAGTCTTATAATGATCCAACATAGATGCTACATCCCCGAATGCTTCTGAGTTCGCCAGGATCATCGTTTTTTTGCGTAGATCAACGATTAACAGAGCCATCATGACTCCCTGCACACCGTACAGGTCTATTCAGCAGGCATTCTGGGAGAATGCCACAGTCGATAGATCAGTTGAGCCATACCGCATCCGAAGTTCTATCTTCAGTCAAGACATCGACGTCGAGGAGGACGACTTACGTAGAGTCTGGGATCTGGGTGAGGATGGAGCCTACCCAACCAAGCTACATCCCCTGACTGTTCGGGAATGTTTCCTAAGGATCAAGTACACCGGAGACATCAATGTCGGCGTGGTAAACAAGAGCAACATGTGCCCCCAGTTTAAGTATCTGGCACATGTGATCCTTAAGTGCATTGCCTCCAGGCGTGGAGGATTTGATGAGATGTCCGACCAAATCCTGAACGCATTCGTTGCACTGGTACTGAACCACCCGTTCAATTTCTCTCGTATGTTCTTCACGTATCTAACGGAGAACATCGAGTCGAAGGGCAAGGAAGCCTTCTGTATGTATCCGAGGTTTTTACAGATGATTATTGATGAGAAGTTTCCTGAGTTGCCAAAGGAGAAGGATAACACGGTGTATTTAGAGGTGATGGATAAAACCACACTAGGTCGGATGAAGGTGTACCGGGGGAAGCAGGTGAAGCCTCAGGTTAGGAGACTTTTCGGCCATCTAGCCAATAAGGACTATGTGGCGCCCTCTTGAAAGAAGTGGCGTCATGACAACCGTGATTCAGATGTTGAGCCCATTATGGTTCCAGCTGACGATGACGACGATTATGACGACTATGATGATGGTCAGGGTGGTGGAGATGCTGGCTCTAGTCATCCACGAGCCACCGACATGTCTACTACATCTCCACCACCTCCACACAGTAGTTCCTCAGCTCTCGATGAATCTGAGCAGGTTGTCATCCATCAGGATTTCCTGCTAGATGAAGAGGAGGAGGAGTCAGATGATAAGCCTCTGACGAGGACAGTCGGTAGCCGAGTCGTGGCTACCGAAAAGGGCAAAGAGGCGGTTGGGGGACACTAGGCTGGTTCTGAGGTTGGTGATACTGATGTCACTGATCCTACTGATACACCCGACCGGCCAATTAGCCCAGGGGGATCCCCGATTGCCAAGGGCTCGAAGAGGAAGAGGATGGCCCAGCCTCATGGCAAGAAGGGCAAGAGGCAAAGGATTGTTCTGATCATTTTTTCCACAACCACCATTACCACCACCACTCCTACCACCACTACTACCACCACTCCTACCACCACTACTGCCACCACCACTACCACCACTACAGCCACTAGTAAACCCACCATCACTCAAACATCCACATCCACATCAACCAACCATACATCAATTCCACCAAAACCCACTCACATTCCCACTCCCATCTATACCACATCCACCACCACACCTACCATACCCCAAGCTGGCACATCCACCTTATTCCCACCTCCACAGGGATCTTCCCTACCCACTGTTAGGTTAAAGGAGCAGTTGGCTAGCCTTAACAGACTAGTCCTCAAGCTACTTGCGACAGATGATCTGAGAGCTAACTAGATGAATTAGTTGATGGTAGTCAATGCTGCTCAGGGAAAACAGATAGCCTAGCTAACAGAGAAGGACACTACTCAGGAGAGAGCGTTGGCTAGAGCTCACCGTGCTCTTACTGCATAGAATGAGCTATTGATTGCATCGGTTAAGAGGATCGAGGAGGTGGAGAATAAGAACAAAAAACTGATGTTAAGGCTGAAAGGGACAAAGGGTGAACCTTGTAGATAAAGGGTTATGGTGATGATGGAGATGATGATGATGATGATTCTTCTAATGATGAATCGGATAATGATGATGAGGTTGAGGCAGGAGGAAGTGGGAAAGATAAGGAAGGAGATGATGATGATGAGCATGATCAAGAAGGTGATGCCTCTACATCAGCCTCATATCCATCTTCTCAGGAGAGGCACACTAAAAGTAATCAAGATCAGAGACCCTCTTCCTTAGCTTCTCAAGCTGAAGAGACACTCGAGCAAGACAAAAGTAATGACTAGATTTTTCTCTATTTGCAAACTTTTGTACTTGAATTATATATTCCATTAATGTAATTAATGATTATTTATGTTTAAATGTCTTGATTAATGATTTATGTGTGATGGTTTTGATGTTAAATCAAACAGATGAAGCTCAACAGACAGATGACTATGACATCGCCCCCTTGAGCAAATCAAGACTCAACTCACTATGATTCTTGATTTGCAAGGGACCGTAAGACGATCTGTGAGCTACACTCCTGAGGAAGCAGAGATCATCCATGACCTAAATGATGAGCAGCTTGTAGACATGTTCAAATTAAATCCAGACGAGCTCATCAAAGACGCTCCTGAGGTCAATGTTATTAGTGATGAAGAGCTTTAAGGCGTGGATGAGATTGAGATAGAGGATATAACGTCTGAATATTATCCTCAGTACACTGACCAAGAGGGCGATGTTATCCCCAACTTGGGTGAAACATTTGTCAGTGCTACTTTTGGTAAATTGGATGAGATTGAGAAGGAGAAAGAGAAAGATGAAGGGAAAGCCCAAGCTATAGACAATGAAGTCGATCTTAAGAAGGCTGAGTGGGCAGCTTGTCTATCTGAGATGAAAGCCCAATGAGTTCCTCCAAAGTTGAACGCCTACACCAAACTATACCAAGTAAAGAAGCATCAGAAGGTGTCAGGCAAGATCATAAGTTGGTGTATTTTGAAGACTTTGACGTATATGCTGTCAAGAGGGAGAAGGGGATTGAGTACTTCAGATATCCTCATGATCTGAAGACTCTTCCTGGTTTTGAGCTGAACAGGCTAGCCTGTTAGATCTTTTGTACGCCAACCCAAGGAAGATGTCAGGTTGGTTCGAGACAACACTCAAGAAGGAATACGACACTAGATGGGACAACTGCAGGCCTCAATAACCTAAGAGGTTCATACATAAGACCAAAGTTGATCCTATCTCTGGAAGGCCAAAAGTATTACTGAAGTGGAGTCCCCCGCACACAATGTCTAAGATCCCACTGCAGGAGATGCCTCAGGACTTCACTCCATACTTCAAGTGGTGGTATTATGACTGGCGGATGGGAGAAGCGGTCATAGTTTTGCTGAAAGAGGGTAAAATAGAGACTATCAGGGTATTTGACCAGATATGGCTAACCAACTTGTCTGCAGAAGATGTTTACACACTCTACAAGTGGCCACTGTTCTATGACATGCAGGATATTGTACAAGTTCTACAGTTTCAACACGTTATACGACTCTGCTTTGCGTTTGAGATACACGCTAGAGTCACAAGAGAAGAGAAGTACAAAAAGTTTTAAGAGCACGTGAGGAATGTTGGACAATAGACTAAACTAGGTCCAAGGGGGAGTTTGTTGATACATATTTATATACCTAGTTTATGAACTTAAATGTAAAGTCTTTCATGTCTTATACTAATGTAATCTGATGTAATGTGATGATTCAATGATATATGAAATGCAGTTTGATGTTTATTTGTGATTGATTATATCATATTATTATTGTATTGAATGTAATTCACATATATGAACTTAATATATAGGTTTGAAGTTGTTGTACATAGTTCTAAGTCAATAATGACTTAGAAATGTGTTCAACTTAGTCATGTGGTTATTAATGCTAATGGACCATACTTATGGCCCATACGTATGAATGAACCATACTTATAGACCAGTCGCACGACTGAACCAGGAGACTGGCTCACTCGGATGACTGAGACATAAGATTGATTCAATCGCACGACTTAACCTTCAGTCATGCGTATGAGTCAACCGCATGATTCAGTCGCACGACTGAACCATGCTAATGGTTTAGTTGTACGAATGAACACTGAAAACCTATAAATACCACATAATTCGTGGAAAAACATAACACTTCAAATACTTCCATACCCTAGCGGTCCAGAGCGTCCTAAGTCACCCATCCAAGTTCATAGTTCGTTCCTAATTGATTCCAATTTTGTTCTTAACATTTGCTTCATCGTTAGATCGATCAGGTTGTTTGTTCTCACTGATTGGATCTCCAATCAAATAGAATTTCACGTAGAATCCATTAGTACTCCATATGAAAATGGTACTAACATAATCCATGTAATCTCCCAAATCCAACACTTTACACAAATCGTCTTCACCGATATCTATATCCTGTCCAAAGATGGAGCTCCGGATCCTGAAAGGCTCGACAGATCTGACAACTACGGCATTCTCCCAGAATGCCTGATGTAGAGAACGGTATGGTGTGCTGGTAGTCGAGATAGCTCGGTATATCTTGGATCGGTGTAGGAACTTTATAATCCCAACAAACTCTACAGCATTCCGTGAAGTCGTGTTGGGATAAGCACAGATGTTGTGCTTAGTACTCATAGTCCATCTATCAGCCATTTCACTACAACACAAGCAACAAACATGTTAGACCGTTCACAAGAAAGAACATTTGAGTTTGAACGGATCATATCATACTGGTTCAAACGTACGATTGAACCACATGACTGAACTCAATCATAAGATTGGGCAACCGACTGAGCTTAGTCGTGTGCCATGATAAGCGGTTGAGCAAGTTGTGCGTCAGAATCACCGATTGAGTCAATCGTGCAATTGAATCATACGTATGATTCAAACATGCGATTGAGGTTCATCAGTATGTCCAGTCGTATCCAAACTGTGCGAGTCCGAGATTTTGAATCTTTTTCAAAACAGCCATATTCATATTAAGATTTAAAGTCATTAGAAGCGCCAAGACTTGTTATTACACATTTGATCTTTTAAGTTTAGTTTTAAGACCATTTAAAGGTCCAATTTTAGAGTTATTCGGTTCGGTTTAAGTTTTATATCATTCGGACACTTTTGATCGATTTAATGTATTCATGTATCCTGATTTCATCTGGACTGTACCTGTAGATGAATGTGTATCAGTTAGCAATGAGAAATCAGGGGAGTTCACAAGGAAAAATTTGAAAAAGGGGTTTCTACATATAACCGGGTTTTATAGAGAATTTGAAATAAAGTGTAGGGCTACGACCGACTGACCTCCTTTTATACTGATTTGAGTTTTAGTCGTGCGACTAGAGCCATACGCATGGTTTCATACGTGCGACTGAGGTTCAGTCGTACGACTGACCTATACGCATTCAACCAATCGTACGATTGTTTCATACTGAGTTTGCCAATCGTGCGACTCGGCCATCCTCATGGTCCAGTCATACGATTGAGCTATACTTGAGGTCCAGTCATATGATTGGCCCATACTTATGGTCCAATCATGCAATTGGGCCATACTTATGTCTAATAGATGACATTATGACCATGGATCATCTCAGACATGATTCTTTTAACTGAAAACCATTTGATCACCTAAGACGTGATCCTTTTTAAATGAAAATTCATTGATCACCTCAGACGTGATCCTTTTAAATGAAAACCATTGATCACCTTAGACATGATCCTTTTATCTTTCATAAACAAGCTTTTTAACATTTGGTTCATTTTGTGACAGTCACAGAGTTTAGTCTTGTTGCATAGTCCGACACTACCACAATACTAACGTAACTAAAATAGGGAAAAATTTAACTAAACTAAAATAGGATATATTTTTGTGATTTTCATTTAGAGGAGGGTTAAAAGCATTCTAACATTACTTAAAAGATTTCTCCCCCTTAGCAGAATGGCTTCAAGCATAAACATTGTTTCTAGGAAGATTCACATGGAATCAGACAAGCATAAACACACAATCATTTGGGACTTTTTGTATTTATATCAATAACAGAGAACAATATATTTACAATTCATAGAATCTCATTAATCTAAGAGTCAAAAGCACTAACAGGAAATCATGCTAGAGGTGTTGTATAGCACATATTGATTTTGAACATCGAGATTTGCAGCCACGATGATTGTCTGTATGTTTGTCCATTTAAATCCATACACAGATTTTTGACACACATTGGTGATTATTTAGGTGTATTGGTTCAACATGTATTTGTGGATCCCACGCTTATATGGTAATCAACATTCCTTAGGAGATTTTTGAGCGGTCTATGGGTTTTTGCCAAGAAGAAACTATTCTAAAAGCTTTCAAAGAGATGCCAAGCCTCAAGTCACCGCCATCGCATAGCAGAGAGGCGCAAACAACAATGAATTCTTAGAATATATAGGTTATGCTTATTCTCAGGTCAGTGCCATCGCACAATAGAGAGGCACACTTCCTATCTTCTTGTTACAGCAATTTCAAAATAAATTTAACGCAGCAACGACATTTGTAATTTGCATTGCACCTATTTTTGGTCACTAGCACACATTTGTGGCTTTCTTTTTGCTCCTCACCCCTTCTTGGAAATTTATTGATTGTGCAGACCAGGGATAAGACGAGAACCCATGACCTGTTGATTAATTTAATTTGCGTAATTCACCAATGATATCTACTAATCTATTGTGTTGAATCTACCGACACATCATATAATGGACTTGCAATCCGTAGATCTAGTTTCTCCATGTAACCACCGTAACAGACCAGCTTACTATCATTTTTCAGCTTATTAGTCTTTGATTTCTCAGACTTATAATTTTTTGTGACTATCAAAATAACATTGCAAAAATGAAAATCTTTTTGGTGTCCCAAATGATTCGATGCATGTGTACTATCATTTTCCATTGTACTGAATCAATCTCTTGGATTTGATTTCATTGCTTTTCAGCTTACCTGCCCACTCCCCCCCGTTTTTTAAGTAGGTAATACTGAAAACTGAAACCTATTATGCCCCTAAAATTCTAAAACAGAAAATCTTTTTATGTTTTTGATATTTTTAAGACAGAAAATAAAGTAAAATAAAATAAAATAAAATAAATTTGATAGAAAAATAGACTACGAAACATACGGACGGACTATGAACTCGACTCCTCCGGAATCACATCCTCTTTATTTTTGACGCCATTTACCCTAATAGGTAATAAAATCTCGGTTTATCAAAAGCTTTTGTATAGAGGTCGGCGCGCTGAAAATCCGCGTTAATTTTAATTACATCGATTAACTTCTTTTCAAAACAATCACGTATGAGGTGATATTTAATGCCGATGTGTTTGGTTTTACGATGTTGTACCGGATTTTTAGTTACAGCTATGGCATCAGAATATATTCAACCATAGTCCCGCATTTGCTGTTGAATCCAGATGATTGAGAACAACAACTTGTAGCAACAATATATTCAGCTTCACATGTTAATAGAGCAACAAATGTCTGCTTCTTACATTGCCAGGTGAGTAACCGCCTTCCAAAAAATTGACACCCCGCAAATGTTTACTTGTAGTTCATCTTGTATCCACCATAATCTGAGTCACTATATGCTGAAGTTCAAAGTCATCATCATAAGGATACCATAACCCGAGTGTTGGAGTACCCTTCAGATAATGAAATATCCGCTTCACCCCAATTAGATGATTTACTTTTGTCTTTGACTGATACCTGGAATAGAGACACGTGGCGTACATGATATCAGGATGAGAAACTGTGAGATACATTATAGATCTGATCATTCCACGATACATGGTGGCATCTACCGAATCCCTATTTTCATCGGGTGCCACATCATGGTTCCGGGGAAGGGGGGTACGAGCAGTTGTTACATTTTCCATATCAAACCGCTTCAGAATGTCCCCCAAGTATTTGGTCTGATGTAGAAAGATTCCTGTGGGTGTCTGATCCACCTGTAATCCTAAAAAGAACTTCATCTCTCCTATTGTACTCATTTCAAATTCAGCTTTCATCACAGATTCAAATTCTTTACACAATGCTTCGTTTTTGGAACCGAAAATTATGTCATCCACATATATCTGAACCAGTAGTAAATCACCATCCTTTTCTTTGATGAATAACATGCAGTCAATTACTCCCCTTCGAAAGCCATGTTTCAGCAAGTGTGTGGAGAGCTTCTCATACCAGGTTCGAGGGGCTTGATGTTGCCCATACAAAGCATTGTCCAATTTATAAACCCTATCTCGGTGATAAGGATCTTTGAAACCTTCAGGCTGACTGACGTATACTGTCTCACGGATTTCACCATTAGAAATGCACACTTCACATCCAATTGATACACCTTGATTTTCATGTAGGATGCGTAGGCTAGGAAGATTCTAATTGCTTCCACCCTAGCAACCGGTGCAAATACCTCATTATAGTCGACACCTTCGACTTGTTTGAACCCTTGGACTACTAACCGTGCCTTATTTCTGATAATGACCCCCTGGTCATCTTTCTTTTAACGAAGAGCCTATTTTGTGCAGATTACTTTTGCACCCTTTGGTCTGTCCACTAGTGTCCACACTCCTAGCTTCTTAAATGGTAGAAGTTCTTCTTGCATAGTGTTTACCCATGCTTCATCTTTCAAGTCATCAATGACATACTTAGGCTCGACTTGAGAAACAAAACACTTAAATGCCCTATCATGTATGTATCCCTTTTCCATCACTGCTGCATAATCAGCTGTGTACAACTGATTTCTTGTCTAAACCCCAAAGAGTAGATTCGTAATGATGTTGTCTGCGGGATGATTCATACTAATCCTTGTAACTAGAGTTGTAGGCATGACTACTTCATTTTCCAGATTAGGAATCACTGGTTCAGCTATGACGGGTTGATCATTTGCCCTAAAAGTTTTAGCCAATTCACCGTCATCTGCAGGTGTAATTTCATCTGAGAAGTGATCACTGACTTTCAGATCTTCCTTTGAAGCCCTAGAAGCACCATCGATTGGAGCAGGAGTGCTTGAGTCTAACTTAGGAGTATTCAGGACGTCATACATCATTTGAGTAGCCACCTCGTCATCGGAATAAGTAGGAGGAAGATTAAAGGACTTGAAAAATCCATCATAATCAAAGAAAAGTGATGGACCTTTTCCAGCAGGGGGTGGTGTATCTTTGCACATCTACGTTGCACCACACTTCAACTCGTTTGCCAGGTATATTGTATCCTAGAAAAATTCCTTCATCCGCTTTTTCATTAAACTTACCAGTCTGAGTTTTCTTCAGCAACATGCAAGGAGCTCCAAATGGTTCTAGATACTCCAAGTTCGGTTTACGCCTTTGAAGCAACTCATAACAAGTTTTACCATGACGTTTGACAACTAAAACACGATTGAGAGTGGAACATGCATTAGCAACTGCTTCATTCCTGAATTGAACAGGCAGTTTTGAATCTGCCAACATCATCCTTGTATTTTCAATCAAGCTTCAATTTCTGTGTTCAGCAACTCCATTCATCTGTGGAGTATAGGTAGAAGAGAATTGATGAACAATCCCATTCTCTCGACGGAAAGCCTCCATCCACTAATTCTTGAATTCAGTGCCATTGTCTGAACGAATCTTCCCTACTTTCAGCTTATACAGAGACTCCAGTGTAGTAACCAACTGTTTGAAAGACTCAAATGTCTCTGACTTTGTTTTGAGAAACATCACCCACGAGAATCTTGAATAATCATCAGTTACTACAAAATAGTACCAATCTCCGGCAATGCTTTTAGTACTGACAGGGCTAAACAGATCCATGTGCAACAGCTACAGTGGAATCTTAATAGAGTGAACTTTCTTAGATTTGTGAGATTTCTTGGTCTATTTCCCTTTCTTGTATGCTGTACAGAAATCTAGAAGCTGAAAGTTCTTGGTCGTTATGCCTTCAACCAGTTGATTTTGAACCAAATGATTCATATTCCTAGGATTAATGTGTCCCATTCTCCTGTGCCAAGAAATAGAATCCCTCTTAGTGGTTTTGGACATGAAACACTGAGCAGCAGACTCTTTTGTCGAGGCTTTTGACATATCTAAGACATACAGATCGTTATTTCTTGAAGCTAACATTAGAACTTTCTCCTCAGGGATAACATAATCCTTCTTAAGAATGTAGCATCTCTTATTATCGAATGCAACTTTAAAGCCCTTGTTGCAGATTTGAGAAATTGAAAGTAAATTGTTCTCCAGTTGTTGAACATAGTTGACTTTATCGAACTTTACCTCCACATTTCACACTTCACCTTGAGTTGTGATATAACCCCTTTATTTCCCACAAAAGATACATGTCCCCCTTTAATTTATTTGACATTGAAAAGGAGAGACAGATTCACGGTCATGTGTGTGGATGCCCCACTATCAATAATCTAGGTGTTAGTGATAGCGCTGTAGCGGAAAACCTACACAAAAACAGAAATGATAAGTTCAAGAGTGGACCCAAGCCTTTCCAGGCTTGGGTTTCCCAGAGGCATTATGCATTACAAATTCTACCCACTGTCCTTCGAAAGATGAAGATAGATTTTTCTTCATCTTCTCCTCACTGTCAGACACACTTGTTGATTTTGCTTGCCACAAATCAGTTTTGTGTAAGGCCTGTTTGTGAAAAATAGATGATCGGTTTATAGTTTTAACTTTTGATTTTTTTTCATCCCTAGGTTTTACCTTAGTTAAAACAGCTTTGCTAGGAGCTTGTCTGTGTTGGTATTTCGAAGGGGTATTTGATCCTGTTTTAGAAAATCTAGGTTTATTTTCATGAACAAGTTCAATTTTTTTCTTGGTGTCTGATAGTAAGGACAATTAGGAGAAATTTGTCCTCGTTCTCCACGACTTTAACAGGATCTACCCTCAACAGGTCTGGGAGATCTGTTATGTGGGGGAGAGTGGGATCTAGGGCTTGTCTCTTTCTTCTTAATTTTAGGTTTCTGACCTTCTTTGACAAATTTTATTAATTTGACATTTTGATTATTTTTTACTTTCATTTTGTTCAGATTTTGATGTTGAGCAGTTCTGGACTGAGTTGGTTCTGTATATTTAGATTTTAAGACTTGAACTTTTGAACCCAACCTAAGAGTAGCATTGCAATTCTCATCATCCTTGTTTTCAGTGACAGTCCCATCTGTAGTGCCAGAACTAGATGCCTTTTGTTCAGTAACAGATTGCACAGTTTTATCTGTTGAATCTGGATCACTGACTAGAGGGGTCATCACCACATGATCCTTGATAGGGTTATTATTTATAGGTCAACATTTTGTATTCTAAAGGATCGTATGTGGTAGTGGCACTACTTTATAACCAAGCCCTTCCCCGTTGTTTCTTTCTTTGACTAAGTTCTAAACAATGTGAGAGGAACTAGCTAGATTGTGATGTTTTTGATTTAACGATTCTATTTCAACTTGCAAAATAGCTTTTTCTTTCTTATTTTCCTATATTGTTGATAAATAGAACTTAATATCATTTGCTTTATTTAAGGCAACAACCTCGGTTTCCCTAAGTTGCTTACCTAATAAATCAAGTTTTTCTTTAAAGCTGCTTTCATTTTGTTTTAAAACTCGATTAGCTTCAGTGCATAATTTCAAATCATTTACCACATTGTCATTGTGATCTAACAACCTAGCAAATTTTAAATTTATGAATTCACGAAATTTATTACATTCTATACAAGCATGCTTATCAAAAAGTTCGTCTTTAGAATTTACCTATGGAGAGCTGTTGGTACACATGTCCCTAGTTCTAGTTCTAGTGAGCTTAAATGTAATTGACTTTCATTTTGTAACACTTATGTAATGTTTGATATATGAAATGAAAAACTCTTCT
>BJCO01744442.1:0-13097 GCA_018326465.1 Flaveria floridana | reverse complement strand
AGTCGTGCGATTGGCCCATTCGCATGGTCCAGTCGTGCGACTGAATCAGGATACTTAGTTAAACATATTCTTAAACCTTTAATGGTTCAGAACTATGTCTAACAACCGTAAACCTATTTAACATTGTCATATATGTGTGTAACAATAAATAATATAAATAGGTATAACATTAAACAACCAATAAACATATATAGAAGAGTTTCTCATTTGTATTAATCAAACATTACATAAGTGTTACAAGAAAAGAAAGTCTATTACATTTAAGCTCACTAGACTAGAACTGGGGACATGTGTACCAACAAAAATGACATGCCATAGCTCACATCCTAATATATTAAAAAAAGGATAAAAGGTACAAAGTAGAAAGTTTCAGACCAATGACCATAATCAACAATTAAAAAAAACATGAACCTTTTCACCAACTTATCTAAGTTGGTGAGTCTTCAGAGTGGTAACAGAATGTTGTTTAGCTTTTGTCAAAAGGTGATCAGAGAAAACATCTCTTCTCTGTCTTTGGAGGAAATCAGTGTTTGGCTAGAAGACTTGTGTCTGAAGCTTCGAAAGACTTCATCTTTGACTTTGGAAGTTTTGGTCTATGGCATCGGAACATTTTACACAACTTATTTTCTCTAAGTTATGTAAAACTCCTATAGTATATTTACTTTATACTTCATGCATGCTTGCTGAGAGCTCTTTGGTTGCTTTGGTTACATCAGCCTTTAAGTGTAAACCTTATAATATGCTTGTTAAAGGATCAAATCTTCATCTATTTAATTATTTACTTGCATAAACCATAATGTCTTTGATAGGTTGTAACTTGGCTCAGGCTCAGGTATGGATTACTTAGGAAAAAGTGGCTAAATGCTAAAGATGACGATCTTGGCATTTTTTTGCTAACATAAACTACAAGGAAAGCAATAAAAGGGGTTCCCTATACAAAACTTCAATCTAGAAAGGATATGCTAACTTGACAAATTATTTAACATCAGATTGTCAAGCCCGTACTTTGCTTTCAAAAACATTACTTCGCCTTTCACTTGAATATACATGAAAGTCTCATTTCATAAGGATTGTTTAGACTGAAGCCTAATAGCACCAAATTGGATAAGCTATGCGTGTTTATATTGGGTCTTGGTTTGGTTATTCTTCCATTTTCCATCATGGAACCAGTTCCCATAGTTCGGGCATCTTTCCTATCTTTCCGCTTGTCTCATTATAGCGCCTTTTCAAATTCCACAAATGGCAAAACTTGTTCCTCTCTTTCACATATGTTTCTTGCATCAAACGTGAGTTTAAAATTTTGTTCGTGGATTTCCGTGGAAAGTCCTAGTTTTGCGTGATGAATGCAACAAAGTAAATTAAAATTAGAGCAATGCATTCCAGCTTTTCTAGGTCTAACCGGTAAAACACCAAAATTTTCTTTTTTTCGTTTTCTCTTTTATTTAATAAGGCAAAAACATGTATTTAACAAAAAACGGTTTTTGTTGAAGACTGTTTTGGTTAAGTGACTTAGTGGTTTGTGTGATCAAGAAATAAAAATGTTCAAGCTCAACGGGGCTAACTATGGTTGACGTTAGGGTATGGATAAATAAAAGAAAAATTGTCGAGGCTTAAATGTTTAGGTTTCCTAATGCCTAAATCATTATTATGCAAAATATACTAATTAAGGTCTTGAAATGTATACTCAAAGCAAGTTCTATTCACATGTATCATATGATGCCCTCAATTATATCTAGAATGAAAGTAGAATTGCATAAATGCAAAAGCTATTTAAAGGCTCAAAGATAAACTCACAGACGTATGGAATTGAGTAAACATGTTTCATTTTACATGTTTTATTATTTTTACTAAATCATCGCTTTTAAAGATGTCACAAAAACATTTTCAAGTTTATTTAGATTTTATTTATTTACTTATTTATTCTCGAAAATGTATATTTATAATTTATTTAAAGTATTAATATCCCAAGTGTGGAAATCGACATACGGATCGAATATTGCAATCGTATTGTTGGCGTTTATTAGATCTGTGATGTGGAAGCTCACAGACCCGTTGATGATTTCAAATGAAGATCTGTTACTAGATTTAATGTATGAAAATGAATGAATGATGAACAATCAAGACCACATATTCATAAATATTTCATTCATTCATATGTAACATTGCTAGGAGATTACAAGGGAGTTTCCAAGAGGTTTCTCACTCACACACACTCAACCTGATTGTTTCTCTCACTAGACTATTGTTAGTTGTTGGGTCTGATGAGGCTGTGCAACCAAAACCCAATACATAGCTTTATTTTGGTACATCTACAATGGACTTCCGAAGACAATGCTGCATTTTTGAAGCCAAGTCAAAAGTCTTCCGAAGCTAAGCAAGAAGAACTTCCGAAGAGAGTTACTCTTCGGAAGTACCATGAAGACCAAGATAGGAAGCAGCTGATTCTGAAGAAGTTGTTTCTTCCGAAGCCAATGTGACTTTGGAAGACTTCATGTCTTCCAAAGTATACTTACCTTCGGAAGAACCAACTGTGACTAGTGGACAAAAGTAAGGTACCTGTCAGTATAGTCAACTACTTTACTGACAGACTGCATGAAGCTTCTCCATGCGGGTATGTTTGACCTTACTTTATCCACTATTCATCCATCTTAGATTAGTACAGTCACCATACTTAGTTGGTGACAAAAGGTAAGTCATGGACTTCTCATGACTACCTAATTCTAGGATAATACTTTATCTTAGTTAATATACTTCTAGCAACTTTAGAATTTTGTCTAGTTGTATTTTCCAGCTAGTGTTCAAAGTATAACTGGCTATAGATAGTAGTATATATGGTTATACTTGTAAGCTCATAAGAACAAGTACTAAGACAGAGTCTTGTAATCTATGAGTTGAGAATTAATATATACAAGTATCTTGAAAAACTTATCTTTGTGTCTTGCTTACTTACTATATTACTATCAACTCTTGGAGCATTCTGTTATCATCATCTGAGTGATATAAAGTGAGTTTAAGAGAGAATCATTGTGTTGAGTGGTTTGTAACAATCCTGTAATTGATATCAGCGCTTCCAGGCTCTTGATTGTGAGATCTTACCATCCCAAATCATCTTGACTCTTCACTCATACACTCATCTCACTCAAAATGGGCACGAACTAGAAATCTCCAGAATTTGAAATAGGAATGATGACTAAAGCTCCTATCATCACTCCTGAAAATTTCAGATCCTGGAAGATGCGGATTGAAGGCTTCATCAAGTATCAAGACAACCAAATGTGGAGATCTATTGTTTATGGTGTTTACAAACCAAAGGTGGCATCACCCGATGGGAAAGGTGCCATGATAGAAAAGGATGTCGAAGATTACTTAGATGAAGACTACAAGAGGCTAGACATTGATAGCAAAGCCATGATTGTATTGCTTACAGCCATACCAAACTCCATTATGGTAGGCTTTGAGCACTGCAAGACAACCAAAGAACTCTTTGATGCTTTGACTTAGATGTACTCTGGTTTAATGACTCCAAGAAAGATTCCATGAAGCAGCAGTTTGAAAACTTTACCTATATTACTGGTGAAACTCTTAGCGAGCAATATTTTAGGTACATGGATCTTAACTCTTCACTTCAGTCAGTTGGAATTTCTCTTGAGAAAAGAGACCTAACAAGGAAGTTCATGAGTGCACTTCCTCAAGAGTGGACTTTCCAATATGTCTCTATCAAGAGATCAGAGAACTTGAATAGTCTCATAATGACTGAACTATTCGGTATTCTTGATGGATACCGTGTAGAGATGGAAACTCAGAAAGGTCATCAGATGAACAGAATATCTGGTCCTTCCAGTAGTTTGTGTCTGTATGAAATTGCTCCACCACACTCATTTGTGTCTATACAAAAACCAAGGTGTGGTACTGAAGAGCAAGAGGTTCCATTTGTTGACCCTCAACCCTTTGAGTGGAAGGATGATTCAAACACTACTAAGATGGGTAAGATAGAAGATCTGACCCACACTGCTGAAACTTAACCCCTGTCCACCAAAGAGAGAAAAAGAAGAGCAAAGGAAGCAAGGAGAGTTGCTAAGAAGGTAGAAGAGTCAAAGTTGAAGATAACCCCAAGCAAAAGGGTGTTTTCATCTCAGCAGGATTCCACGTAGTGGGAAATCCTAACTCTAAGGAGTTGAGTAGTACCAACTCACTTCCTCAGAAAAGAAATCAAAAGATAAAGGAAAAAGATGGTGAGACTATGAAATGCAAGAAACAACAAGCATCTATTTCTAACAAAAATTAGGTTGAATGCATATTTTATGGCTTGCAAAATCATATGGCCAAAGATTGTTACTACAATCCTGCAAGCACTCACTATGCATGTCATACCAAGAAGGAAGGAGCCAAGGAGGACTTCACATTTAGACCATTTTAAGTGGCCCAAGTGAAAAGAAAAGGAAATTTGTCTCTGAAGCCAAGCTACTCTCGGATGATAACTCTTCCGAAGGGAAAATAGCTTCGGAAGACAAATTGAAAATTTCTAAGTCTTCTTCCGTAGCAAAACAGTCCTCGGACGCAAGTTCTTCCGAAGGCAAATGAGCTGCAAAAGCAAAACAAAGAAGCAAAAACCTTTCCCTGAAATCTTCCGAGAAGATGATTCCTTTGGAAGAAAAGGTGGTTATGATTTCTTCCGAATACAAAGAAGCCATGGAAGCAAATCTGGCTGCTCAAATCTGCTCTAGCTCATCAACATTGATCAACCACAGGATGGAGTGGAAGATCAAACATGATGCTGCAGCCCAATCCTCTCCTTCAAACAGTGAAGCTGGACCATCATGCATTCATTTTGGTTTAATTACTTCTGAAATGGAACAGCCCAAGACCAATGAGGCTCGGGTTTTTAATAAAAACAAACTCTTTCATCTTATGTGCAGGGACATCCACTTAACAAAAATAACAATCTATGGATTGTGGATAGTGGATGCTCAAGGCACATGACTGGAAACAAGGCTCTCCTATAACAATTTGAGTATTTTGATGGAGGCCCTGTGTAGTTTGGAGGTGAAGCCGGAGGATACATATCAGGTAGAGGTTGTGTATCCAATGGTAAGCTAAAATTTGACAAAGTTAACTTTGTCAAACAGCTTGAACATAATTTACTTAGTGTTTCTTAATTCTATGATCAAAAGCACCAGATGCTTTCCACAGAACATGAGTGCATCATTCTCAAACCTGGGATGACAATTCCTTAGGAATTAGTGCTTCTTAGATCTCCCAGGAGAGGGAATATGTATAAGCTGGACATGAACAATGCTTCTCCTTTGGGTGAGTATCATGCTTTCTTTCCAAAGCAAATGGTGATGAGTCCACTCTATGGCATAAGAGAATGTGCCATGTCAACTTCAAGACCATGAACAAGTTGGTCAAGAATGACTTGGTACATGGTGTGCCAAAGAAGGAATTTATTTGTAGGGATAATTGTGTTGCTTACCTGAAAGGAAAGCAACACAAAGTACCTCATAAATCCAAAGAAGTGAATTCTATCACCACTCAATTATACATGTTACACATGGATCTCTTTGGTCCTACAAGTATAATGAGCTTTGAAAGGAAATCATACTACTTTATGATTGTTGATGATTTTACTAGATATACATGGGTTTTCTTTTTAAGAACAAAGGACGAAACTGCTGAAACTCTAAAAACTTATATTCTTAAAATTGAAAACAAGATAGATCATAAGGTAAAAATATTAAGAAGTGACCAAGGGACTGAATTCAAGAATCAAGTTCTTGACTCATTCTGTAATTTTAAGGGAATCACCAGACAATACAGTGTTCCTAGAACTCCTCAACAGAATGGTGTTGCTGAGAGGAGAAATAGGACACTTATTGAGGCTGCTAGGACTATGTTAGCTGATTCAAAGCTCGCTCTAACATTCTGGGCAGAGGCAGTCAACACTGTATGCTATGTGCAGAACAGAGTTCTTATAGTTAATCCCCATGATAAAAGCCCTTATGAACTATGGAACAAGAGACCACCTTTCATTGGCTTTCTTAGGTCCTTTGGTAGCAGGTGTACCATACTTAACACAAAGGACAATTTTGCAAAATTTGTTGAAAAGTCTAATGATGCTATCTTTGTTGGATACTCTTCAAGCTCAAAAGCTTACAGAGTATACAACATTAAGAACCAATAATTTGAGGAATCATCCAATATTGTTATGAATGAGCACACTCCTCGTGTCAAGGGGAATGGCCCTGAATATATCCTTAACTTAGAATTGTTTTCCAACTATTCTAAACCTTCTTGTGAGACTGTTTCAGCTGGAATAGGTGGACAAATAGATCCTAATGCAGATCAAATGTTTGAGTTGCCAAGACCTCTTCCAAGATCTCCAGGCAGACATAAAGGTCAAGCTCCCATAGCTGGTAATCCAGAGAGTCTCACCATCTCAAGAACCAATAGAGCATCAACAAGTTATCAGCCACATGAGCCCTAATCTTCACCAACAGACAACTTCAGAAAACAACACCAAGCTGATGAAAGCAATGACTTGGAGGAACAGGAAACTATTGATCCTGCCTCACAGTATCTCATGACTGATGCTGTAACACATTAATTAAATCAGCCCTCATTGAATGAACGTGAAACAGCAGCTGGTAGTGATTTTCATAATCCTGAACAAAACATCTCTAACCTGGATCTATCTTTGCAACTAGATGTGATACCTAGGCTCAGGATCCACAATATCCATCCAGCTGAGAACATCATTAGGAATGTCACAGAGGGAGTAAAAACAAGAAGTCAAACCCATCAAGGGAATGTCTGCTTGTATTCATGCTTCCTCTCCCAAATTGAGCCCAAGAAAGTGGAAGAAACCTAAAGGACAGCAATTGGGTTGAAGCAATGTAAGAGGAGCTACTTCAATTCAAGAGGCAAAAGGTATGGAACTTATGTCCTCTACCAAAAGGCCAAGTGCCTATAGGTACCAAATGGGTGTTTAGGAATAAGAAGGATGACAGAGGTTTGATCATCAAGAACAAGGCCAAACTTGTTGTTCAAGGATACACACAAGAGGAAGGAATTGACTACATAGATGTTTTTGCACCTATTGCAAGACTTGAGTCTGTTAGGATTTTCCTTGCTTTTGCAGCATCCAAGAACTTCACTGTCTACCAACTTGACATGAAATGTGCATTCCTGTATGGGGATATTGATAGGGAAGTCTATATGTGGTAGCGACCTGGATTTGAAGACCCACAGCATCCCAACTATGTGTGCAAACTGGACAAGGCGCTCTACGGCCTACATCAAGCACCTAGGCTGTGGTATGAGACTTTGTCTGAATTTCTTCTCAAGAATGGCTATACCAGAGGCACCATAGACAAGACATTGTTCACAAAGAAATCTGATAAGGACATGTTACTTGTACAAGTCTATGTGGATGATATCATATTTGGTTCCTCAAATAACCAAATGTGTAAAGACTTTGAGAGCACCATGAGGAAGAAGTTTGAAATGAGTTCAATGGGCAAGATGGACTTCTTCCTTGGAATTCAAGTGAAGCAGATGAATGAAGGGATTTTCATTAGTCAATCTAAGTATGTTAAAGACATCTTAAAAAGATTTAAGATGAAAGATTGTATGCAAGCTAGGACACCTATAGCCAAAAATCACAATCTATGTCCTGACTCTGAGGGGGAGGATATTGATCAACATCAGTATAGGGAAATTATTGGGTCTCTAATATACTTTACTGCAAGTAGGCGTGATATCATGTTTGCAACTTGCATTTGTGCAAGATATTAGGCTGCTCTAAAGGTGTCCCACTTGGTTGCTGTCAAAAGAATCCTTAGATACCTCAAAGGAGCTCCCAAACTAGGACTCTGGTATCCTAAGAATAAGGATTTCAACCTTTATGGTTACACTGACAGTGACTGTGAAGGCTACAACATCAACAAGAAATCAACATCTGAAGGATGTCAATTTCTTGGTGGAAGGATTATTTCATGGCAGTGCAAGAAGCAATCATGTGTGTCTACATCAACTGATGAGGCTGAATACATTGCTGTTGCTAGCTGCTGTGCTCAACTGCTATGGATTCAAAACCAGATGATAGACTATGGATTCAACTTCATGGAGACTCCTATCCACATAGACAACAAAAGTTCCATTTCCATCACAGAGAATTCCGTGAAGCACTCAAAGACCAAGCATATTGACATCAGGCATTATTTCATTCGAGATATTCATGAGAAGAGTCTCCTAAAACTTGTTAAGGTTGATACAAATGAACAATATGCTGACATGTTCACAAAGGCATTTGATGAACAGAGATTTAAATATTTAATTACAGCTATTGGGATGATCAACCTTGATTGAATCTCTTTTGAAAACCTTTTAAATATGTCATGGCCTTTTTGTCTATTAATTACAATCTAAGCTCTGTTACAGAAGTATTATTTATAAAACTGACTAAGTATAAATTCTTCCAAAGAGAAATTTAGCTGTGGAAGAATTTCTCTCAGTCTTCCGCAGATAAATTCTTCTATGTGTTTCTCCTTCCGTATAAGTTTTTACCTTCAGAAGACTTTTGATCAAGTATCAAAATTTTCCTCCGATGCTCTTTGACTTATGTTCTCGGAAGCAATCTTACTTTTGGAAGCAAATATGTCTTAGGACATCATTTACCTTCGGAAGAAAAGATTTGCTTTGAAAGAAACACTTTGAAGAATTCACAAGTGTTTGTCCTCGGAAGCAATTTAACCCTCGGAAGAAAATTTACTATAACGGAAACATTTTCGGGCCCCACTCTGTAAAAAGTGAAATTTTGACAGCAAAAAGAAATGATGTTGGATTATTTAAATGGATTTATCTTGCCGCCTAAATCTTATCACAACTCTATACTGTCTTTTCACATCTTTTCACCCTATCCGATAAGATTTTACTCCATTTATACATAACCTCCGACTATCTTACTTTTCTTACCGTTACAAAAATACCCACCTTTCAGAGAAAAACCCTCCCAAAAATCCCCAATACACATCATCTTCTTCCACACCTTCACTCTCCTTGATTCCACCAAGGATGCTCACTATGCCCCAATTATCCAATTTCTAAACCAGTCAACATACTTCACCGCCCTCACCGTAAACCCAAGAGCTGCTCATTTCTGAAACCACCATTCGATAGCATCTGGAGCTCCACGATACAGGTGCCCCTGTGGATTTCCCTAAAACAGAATTGGAAGAAACTTACATTCAAATGGGCTATGGAGGAAATGTGCAGAGGTCGAATGTCTATAAATACAACTTCTCAATCAACTGGAAGTTCCTTCTGCACATAGTCCTCCATTGCATATCAAACAAGTCTGGGGGATGGGATCAAATCCCATATGATCTCGAGTGCCTGGTCTTTGGAATTGTGAGGAACCGGAGGTTCAACTACTCCAAGTTTGTGCTGATGAACCTAATCAGCAATCTAACTAGAGATTCTTTCTACATGTGTCCCCAGTTCATCCAGCACTTCATAAACTGTGAGTTGGATCAGGACCGATTACATCTTGGTCAACCACTATCGGTTCCTCACATGAAGCTTGGTGTCTTCAAGATTTTGAAGAAGGTTTCACCAAATTTCACTGGCAGGTTCACTGATCTGCCCCAAGGTATGTTTGAGCCAATGGCTCATGGTGACATCCCTGCCAACCCAGCAGGTGATGAGCCCACACTAGACTCACACATCATTCGTCTCCCTATTCAGCTCACATATTATAGACGCCCAAAACGAACCCTTGATCAACCTACTCTGATTGATCAAGTCCCCTCTTCAACCCAAAAAGACTAGAGTGCAAACATAGGCTCCCAGTCATTCTGACGTCTCAACTTCCTCCCACATAGACCTCAATGTCATGGTTGAATCTCCTTAGTCTCAACCAGATGAACCCACTAACCAAGCCTTCAGCCCTCAGGTTGAGTCACAACACTCTCCTGAGTAGCAAAAAAGGGACACCCATATCTTGGAATCCACTGCTGGTGCAGGGGAATCCTTAGGTGATGAGCAAGGTCCCGGGTCATTAGATTTATTTGCTGAATCTTTCCTTGACGTTTTAACCCGTCCTGATGAGACTATCATACTGCAATAGATCGGTGTGTTGGGTTTTGTCACATGTAAAACAAGCTAGTTTAACCATTTAGACTAGAAAAATCACAGCGGAATATAGGTTTAATATATGGTTAAGAATCTGAAAATTATGAACCATTTTAAGTGAAACAAAACCCAAGAATAAGAATCTTATATATATATGAAATAGTATGCTATCAAACCATAAAACAACCCTAGGGGGTTTCATAGATACAACCTTTCTTGTATAAATGTTATAGATGTATGAGATGAAGATGGAGATGAAGATGATGTTAAAGAAGTTCTTGAATGTTCAGCCCCCAAGAGAGAAAGCCTCAAGTTGTAATACCGACAAGCCCTCCAAACACCTACTTGTTAGGTAGTATAACACCAAGACCCACTCCTTCTTCTAGGATCCGAATTTCAGCCAAAGAATCCCACAAAATCAGCCTTTTTTCGAATTTTTGCCAAGAGAGAAAGGAGAAGGAGCCTTTACATGTATGAGAGAGAAAGTGTGTTCTTCAATGGAGAGTGCAAGTGTTTTAAGTCTTGTGTATTTACCAAGAAAAAAATATTCACACACAAGCATGGGGCGGCCGAAGGTCCCCCTTTAAAATTGGTTTCCCCCCAATTTTATTGTATTTGTTTTGCACTTTCTTAGTCATAAGTTTTTATAAAATTAAAACCCCTTTTAATTTTATAATACTAACACACTATCATTTGTTATTATTCAACTAACTTAAATAATATGACAAATGATTTCTCTTTAACAAATTATACACATAATTTGTTTTAGTTCAAATGTAATGTTTAGAAAACCCATTTCCTAAATTGGTGTCAGTATTTAATTGTTTGATCTCATCAATAATTAAATATCAATTGGTGTTTGTTTAACTTATTATTGGGTATGACCCGACTTGGATCATAACGTACTAACCACATCAATCTTGTATGTGTCTTGGGCATATAAGATCCAACAATCTCCCACTTGCACAAGATTCATAGAAGATTGATGCAAGCAGTAAATACCGCCTAACAACGGTTTACTACCCTTAATACGTATGATTTAGTGCCATTTAATAATTTCATCCTCTTTAAGTACCATACTTGAAATGTTTTAGGTGAATCGATCATCTACCCTTTTGTCACAGATGTCATGTTAAATCCCAGAGACACAGAGTGATCATTCTCCATTGATTTAACATTATCAGGCCTTAGACATCTTACTCTCAACGAATAAGAGGGACAAATCCCATCTTGACTACATACGTCACTGACAATTACCTTATATCATACCTGAACTCAGACTTATGTACTACCATATTTCAGGACAGCGAAGAACTGAGCCAAAGTATAATATTTGGTAAATATCAAGACCCAATATGTATCTCAGGTCAGAGGATACCAGATGATGTTCGTGTTTACTCAAAATTACTTATGATCAATCAGGAAGATTCCATGTAGTAATGTTTGAGATGCAGGTCAGTCCAATATTCGCATCCCATAAATATCTATGAACTTTGGCAGCAACCTTTTGCTCTATATTCATCCATATGAATATCTACTAATCCAAGTTCATAATAGCATTAACTTCACACATGTTCCCACAAACATGAACAACTACGGACGTTCTGAGTAAACAATTTACTCATGGATTTAAAACATGCAAAATATAAATATTCGTTGAATCATTATAACCAAATAATTCATTCAAGTAATAAAGAGTTACAATATCTCAATACAAAATTAAAGATCAAATCCAGTCACTAGAATATTGCAGTCCCATGGCACAAGCATGACTTTCATGCTTTGCCTTCTCAAGAAGCTTCGTGAGAGGATCCGCAATGTTTTGATCCATGTGAAATTTGAAAATACATATCTTTCCCTTTTCAACTTCATCCCTTATGTAGTTGCATCTTCGTTCAATGTGCCTAGTCTTTTGATGTGCACGGGGTTCGTTGATTTGAGCAATCGCACCCTCGTTATCACAAAGAATTTCTAGGGGGTCCTGAATGGAAGGGACCACCCCTAGATCGGCAATGAACTTCTTTAACCATGCAGCTTCCTGACCTGCTAATGAAGCGGTGATGTATTCTGATTCTGTAGTTGATAATGCCACCACATCTTGTTTAGAGCTCTTCCAAGAGATCGCTCCTCCATTCAAGATGAAAATGTACCCCGATTGTGATCGTGAATCATCCCGATCAGTTTGGAAACTCGCATCCGTGTAACCTATTACAACGAGTTCCTCATCACCAAATCCATAGATTAGGAACATATCTTTAGTCCTCCTTAGGTACATAAGTATGTTCTTAACAGCCATCCAATGATTGTTTCCAGGATTTTCCTGGTATCGGCTTGTCATGCTCAAAGCGCATGACACGTCCGGTCTAGTGCATATCATTGCATACATTATGGATCCTATGGCAGACGCATATGGGATTCTCTTCATTTTGTCTTGCTCATCCTTTGAGCTTGGACATTGAGTCTTACTCAATATCGTTCCTCTTTGAATAGGTACAGTACCTTTCTTAGAGTTTTCCATCTCGAACCTTTTCAAGATCTTGTCAATGTATGCACTTTGATTTAAACCTATCAACCGTCTTGTCCTATCCCTATAGATCTTTATTCCTAAAATATAGGCGGCTTCACCAAGATCCTTAATGGAGAAACAGTTTCTAAGCCAGGCTTTTACACCTTCCATGGTTGGAATGTCATTTCCAAATAGTAGAATGTCATCGACATATAATACTAGGAAAGTGATGATGCTCCCACTAGCTTTCTTATATATACATGCTTCATCAGCGTTTTTGATGAACCCAAATTTGACTATTTCTTCATCAAAATGGTGATTCCAACTTTTTGATGCTTGCTTCAATCCATAGATTGATTTCTTTAACTTGCATACTTTGTTAGGATGTTTTTGATCGACAAAACCTTCAGGCTGAACCATATAGACATCTTCCTCAAGATATCCATTTAGAAAAGCGGTT
>BJCO01744441.1:0-13029 GCA_018326465.1 Flaveria floridana | reverse complement strand
CACATGTAGCAACTCAAATTGATTTAGCCAAAGTGAAAAGCTCAAAGACAATTGTTGAGCAACTGGTGAACGGAAGGAAAAATAAAGATAAAACAGGATTAGGATTCACACATGAACCTGTGCTTGAATCTATCACAAATACATTACCTGAAAATTTTAATACCCATGATCATTCATCAGAGAATAAAGCTAAGCTTAAAGAGTTTCAAGAAAAGAAAAAGAATAGTCAATCAAATGTCAAGAGTGAGATCAAAAAGATAAACATTGAAATATTCGAGGAGAAAGATTCAGAAATGATAAAGAATGGTCATCCTATTAAAGTAACATCTTATGAACCGTGACAAAATGAACAAAAAGCTATTTGTACCAAAAAGTAAGAGTGTTATTGAACAGAGTGAATCTGAACAAAAGATTGAAAAAGCTAATGATGTCAATAACAAAATGAAAGGAAAATGTGAAGAAGACAAATCAGACACTTCATGTTCTGATGATTCAAGCTCAAATGAATTAATTCAAAACAAAGATTGTGAAAAGGAATTTTCTCAAGATTCAATCAAAATCCAAAGCACTAAAACTTTATCAAGAACAAGAAATCAAAGAAGAAGAAAAGCTGCTAAAGCTAAAAAGTTTGAACCAATCAATCAATCAAATTAATCAATTCAACTTAAACCAGTGAAGTATGTATTAGAATAAACTTTTAACATGAACACAATCCCTGAAACTACATCTAAACCTATGATCAAATCTAACTCTGATCTGAAAATAGATTCTGGTCCAAAGTCTTCCGCTGTTCATAAAAGATTTGTATCTAAGGAATTAAAGAGTTGTGATCAAGTTCAAAAGAAAAATCCTAAGAATCAATAGACCAAATTCAGACAAAAGAAATAACATATTAACCTAACTACCCCTAAATCTAAACAAGAATCAAATATGTCTTCCACATCAAGGGTTAAAAAAGTGTTGTTTAATCATTCTCAAAAGTACTGTGATATATGTGATATGTACAATCATAACATATCTGAGTGTTATTTTAACAAGTACTGTCACATCTATGATATGACAAATCACACAACAACTGATTGCTACTTTAACAAATATTGTGCATTGTGTGATGAGCGAAATCATAATACTGAGGATTGCTTCTTCAGGAAGAACTCACCTAGGAAGGATTTTGGTAATCAAGGATATGTTAATCCAAAGTTTCAAAGAAATAATAATCTTGGTTTTCAAAATCTACCAAAACAACCTTCTTTGGGTTTGAGATCCTTCAGAAGAATAAATTCTGATTATGATAATCAGTATAATGTGAGATCACAGCAGTACAATCAAGGAAATTTTATTCCACGTTCGGTGAGAATGAAAATTGGAACATTTAACAAGAAAAACTTTTCTAATGTTTCAAATGATGGTTCAAAATTTCTTGATGATCATCTTGAAAACAGATTTAATGCTTTGAGGTCAAAATAAAGAAAAGATATTTAGATAATTTTTCAAAGAGGATTTGAAAATCCCAAATTTCAAAAGAAACCTGATGCAAACAAACTCCATTTCAAGCAGTTTACCATTATGAATAAATATGGAAAGACCAAGACCATCTCAGTTTGGGTTACTAACTGAACTTAAATGTATTTGAATGTATGTACGCCCGTGGAGACCAGTAAACACGTGGTATGTTGACAGTGGGTGTAGCCGACATATGATAGGCAATCAAGCCTTACTTCAAGACTTTAAGACAAAAGATGGTACTCACGTAACTTTTAGTGGAGATGCAGGTGGAAAGATAACCAGTGAAAGAATGGTATCTAATGGAATTATAAGCTTTTATAAAGTCAACTTCTGTGAACAGTTGAACTTTAATCTTTTAAGTGTTTCACAAATATGAGATAAATTTTATTCTACTTTATTTGATGACTCTCATTGTTATATTTTAAAGCCAGGATTTCAGATTAGCAAGGAGTGGGTAGTTGTTAAAGCCGTTCGAGATAGAGATTTCTACAAGTTAGATATGTCTCATGTTGATCCTTCAACAGAAACAACTTGCCTCATTGCTCACGCATCAAATGATGAAAGCCAGCTTTGGCATAGATGTCTCGGTCATTCAACTTCAAAAACATGAACAAATTTGTAGCAGGAAGTCATGTAGTAGGAATTCCATCAAAGAAGTTCGCTACATCAGATCTCTGTAAAGCATGTTTGAAAGGAAAACAACACAGAGCGTCTTATAAGTCCAAACAGATAAACTCAACTTCAAAGCCTCTACAAATTTTACACATGGATTTATTTGGTTCTGTAAGTGCGGAGCATTGGAAAGAAATCATATTGTTTAGTTATTATTGATGACTATACAAGATTTTCTTGGGTTTTCTTTTTGCGTGCAAAATCTGAAACGGCTGAATTATTAAAAGAGTTTATCACTAAAGTAGAAAATCAAATTGATCTAAAAGTCAAAATATTTAGAAGTGATAATGGAACAGAATTCAAAAATGCTAATGTTGATTTGTTCTGTGCAGGAAAAGGGATAGCTCATCAATTTAGTGCTCCTAGAACTCCACAACAAAACGAAGTTGAAGAAAGGAAAAACCGAACATTGATTGAAGCAGCCCGTGCAATGTTAGCAAATGCTATGATTCCAATCACTTTCTGGGATGAAGCCATATCAACTGCATGTTTCATTCAGAATCATACTCTATTAGTGAAAGACAAACAGAAAACTCCTTATGAGTTAATGTTTGGTAGGAAACCAAACACAAATTTTCTAAAATCTTTTGGTTGTCCGGTTTTGATTTTTAAATAAAATGATCAGCTAGGCAAATTTGATGCAAAATCTAATGATGGATTTTTCTTGGATATTCGCCAGCTTCTAAAGCTTATAGAGTTTATAACTCTAAGACGAATGTTATCATTGAAACGTTCAATGTCAAATTCCTTGAGAATTCTTTTCAATCAGTTGCCAATGGTCCAACGTGGTTATTTGATTTAGACTCATTGTCAAACTCATTCAATTCTAACCCGCTTGAATCTTCTTGTGTCAACAGGAAACAGGTAGCAAATCTTGGATCCTTTAGTGACGATTCAGACTCTGATGATATGGATGATTCAAGCCCAAACTATCTGTTTTTATAATTTGTGAGAGATCCCATCCTCAATTCAGAGAATACTGATCAACAAATTCCTGAGCAACAACAAGTTCCTGAAAATTCTGATGATTCTCAACTAATTCCTAATGATGGTAATGAGTTTGTGCAACCTAAGTCCGGAACATCATCTATCTCTGGTGATGCAGTTGATACTGGTAATCTTGATTACTTTATCAACTTACCGAGTCAAGTTCCAAATTTCAATTCACATTCTTCTAGCCTACTGCGTCAGCTCTCCAACTTGAATCAAACAAATCTAGATGTTAATATTCAAGGTGATGAGATTCCAATATCTCGCATTCACAAGAACCATCCAACATCTTATATTATTGGTCTATTGAATGAGAGAACAACAAGAAGTAAATCAGAACAAGCAATCCTGTTCTTATACTCTTGTTTTCTTTCTTAAATTGTTCCTAAAAACGTTACCAAAGTGTTAAAGGACAATGGTTGGATTAAGGCTATGCAAGAAGAATTACTGTAATTCTGCAAACAATAAGTGTGGAATCTGGTGGATTTACATGAAGGAGAAAATGCTATAGGCACAAAATGGTTGTTTAGGAATAAAATCCATGATCGAGGAATAGTCATTAGAAACAAAGTGAGACTAGTTGTACAAGGATACACACAAGAAGGAGGAATTGATTATGATGAAGTATTTGCTCCAGTTGCAAGACTTGAATCCATTCGTGTCTTCCTGGCTTATGCATCATTCATGAAATTCAAGGTGTATCAAATGGACGTAAAAGGTGCATTCTTGTACGGTCCACTCACTGATTATGTGTACGTGAAGCAACCTCCAGGTTTTGAAGATGCAAAATTTCCATATCGGGTGTACAAGCTTAGCAAAGCTCTATATGGACTCCATCAAGCACCTAGAATCTGGTATGAGACATTGTCACAACACTTAATCCAACATGGATACACGAGAGGGAAAATCGATCCAACTTTTTTCATAAAGAAGGATGTTGATGATCTCTTATGTGTGCAAGTGTACGTTGATGATATCATATTTGGTTCTACCAGTCAAAAACTGTGCAATAAATTTGAAGAAATCATGATGTCTCGATTTCAAATGAGTTCTATGGGAGAAATCAATTTCTTCCTTGGACTACAAGTTCAACAATCTACAGATGGTATATTCATCAATCAAGAGAAGTTTGTTGATAAACTCTTGAAGAAATTCAAACTGCAAGATTGTCAGTCAATAAGAACTCCAGTTGACATAAACTCCAAGATTGAGCCTGATCCAAAAGGAAAATCAGTTGACCAAACTTTATATAGATCTATGATTGGTTCTTTGATGTATCTTACTGCATCTAGACCAGACGTTATGTATGCTGTTTGTGTCTATGCCAGGTATCAATCAGACCCGAAAGAATCCCACTTAATTGCTATCAAAAGGATATTCAGGTATCTCAAAGGTAAACCGGATTTAGGGCTATGGTATCCCTACGAGGGAAACTTTGAGCTACATGGATATACAGATAGTGATTATGGAGGATGTTGTCAAGATAGAAAATCTACAGCGGGTGGTTGATAGTTTTTAGGTCCCCGATTAGACTCGTGGCAATGCAAGAAACAAACGAATATCTCTGTTTCAACTGCAAAAGCTGAGTACATAGCTGCTTCAGCGGGATGTTCTTAAATCCTTTGATTATAAAACCAACTGCTGGATTATGGGTTCAATTTTCTTAAAACACCAATTTACATTAATAACACTGCTGCTATGTTCATTACAGCTAATCCAGTCCAACATTCAAAAACAAAACATATTGAGATTCGATATCATTTTCTCAAGGATAACTCTGAGAAAGGTTTCATCATTTTGTTTCAAATTGCAACTGAAAAATAGTTGGCTGATCTATTTACTAAAGCATTCTTACTAGGACAGTTTGAGTACTTAGTGGAGTCAATTGATCTTATTAACCATGTGTAGAACTGGTTTTTATGTTTTTCTTTTAGTTCTTTGATTCTTAACATGATCAGAACCATCCCATATCCAAAAGGTCATAGTAAGAGAACCTGTCAAAGTTATTTTCCTCATTATAGTTTTTGTGTGTGTGTTTTCCTTTTATAGAAAAACCAAATACGAAAGTAGAAAAAACAAAATTAAAGATAAAAAACATAAAACAAAAACTACAAAAATAGAGTCTTTATTTGTTAATTCATTTTTAAGAATGAATCTGTTTTTGCAACATGTGAGAAATAATAGTACATTAGTGAGATCAGTTGCATACTTCACTTGTCAATAAAGTCTGACATGATCAGATATGATGTGTATACAATCTCATGCTATTATACTAAAATGGTAAATTATTGGGACTAAAATAAAACATCTATGCATGTATATTTGTTCATCTAAGTACTTTTGAGTTGTATTAGCTTATACGATTGATTGCTTGTAAAGTTACAACACTCACAACTGGTGGTGATATGACTAATCTTGAGATCTGTTACAAGCATCATATCACTTCTTTGTTATGAGTCATCATAGACCTGAAATGATGAGATATCATCTGTTGTATTTGTGCATGTTTTATGTGTGTAGGTAATTTAACAATGACAAGTGTGATAATATTGCATATCTTGATGATGATTGATCTCTCTAAGTCTTTGTATTTGTGCATGTTTTATGTGTGCAGGCAATTTAACAATGATAAGTGTGATAATATTGTGTCAACTTGGAAAACTTCTATGTTTATAAAACTTAAAAGTTTAGGGGGATAATAAAAATAAGGGTTTCCAAGAAAATCAATATTAAAATGTTTGAATGGAAAGGATGAAGCTAAATGTTCTAAGCATGTGTGTGTTTGATAATGTAAAAGTTTGATAATGATAAAATGAGCCTATAAAATTTTCAAGTGGAAAAGATTCTTGCAAATTTTGTAAATGAGACCATTTTTTTTTAATTTAAGACTAAAATGAAGAGAAATTGTATTTTGAAAAAAAATAAATAAATAAAAATTAAAGACAAATAAAAGGGTTTAAAATGTCAAAGTGAAAATTGAGGGTCAAAAGATGTGAATTTTGGAAAAATTCAAAATTCTAAAAATTGTCTGAATATTAGTATGTGAACAGTGCTAATATGTCTAAACAGTGTTCATGTGAAAGATGTGAAAAATATAGAAGTGTATGGAAACTCATACGCCTAAACAGTGGACATAAGTCCAAGTAGGAGCATGATGAGTTTTCAGAAATATTACAAGTGTTTGGGCGTTTTTCATATCCTCATGCGCCTGAACAATTGTCATACATCTAAGAAAATTGGTTAATTGTTGGGCATTTCAACATGCTCATGCGTCCACACTGTACCAGACGTTTCAAGTGAAAATATTAACCAAGTGTTGGGCGTTTCATATAATCACATGCGCCTGAACAGTGCAAAAGCGCCTAAACAATGCTTATGCGACTGAACAGTGCTCATGCGCCTAACCTCATGCGCCTATACCGTGCTCATGCGGTAAATTTTTTCACTTAGTATATAAACAACACTTCTCATTTTTCACTCATTCATAATCTCAAAACCCCTGAACTCATACAACACTTGTTTCACCTTATTACACTCAATCTGTCATCTGTTTTTGAAATATCATAATCGAAAGGGTGTATACTTGTTTGACAAACGTAAGTTCATAGTTAAAATCATTCCATTTCAAGTCACTGATTCATAATCAGTCGGATGTCTCAAATCTATTTAGGCGTTTTTAACCCTAAAAATTTGAAAAACTTGAAATAGGTGCATTAAAACAAAACTAAGAACTTAAAATGATCTTAGATTGTTTATATACACTGAATTTTGAGCAGTTTAATATATGAAACAATTGATTTCATGAACTTCGATCAAAGAGTGTTCTTCATCAGTTCGAATGATGAAGATGAACAATTTCAAAATTTTGAAATTTTTTTAATAAAATTAAAATTTCATAAAAACTTAATTGCCAAATAACTTTGATAAAATGTTAATTGAATTAGTGTGTTTTTAAAACAAACATACAACAACTTGTATTTAATATGATTTGGATAGAATTTTTAAAATTCTAGAAAATGATAACTACAAGTTGATGTAAAACCAAAACTAAGTGTTTAAAACATAATCATTTATTAAAATTTAATTCAAAGTTTGATAAAATCAAACTTTTTAAAGAAATCAAAGTATCTAAAGTTTGTGTGTTCATCTGTGAAGATGGTTGAGTTAAAGTTCAAACCAAAGCATAATGTAGCAGCTTATCTAAATGAAGAAGTTAGAGAAGCAGTTGGTTATGAAGAGATTATAAGAATTCTGCTAAGAACTAAGTATGTGTATGCCATGTGTGCAAGACCAGCTATCAATGCCAGATTGATAAAGAGATTTTGGAGAATAGCAGAAATAGAGAGAGATGATGAAGGAAACAAAGTACTCAGAGTATTTGTAACCAATGACAGAATGACTGAGGTTTCTGAGCAAGCAATCAGAGTAGGTCTTAGACTTGGAGAGAATGAGTCTCAAGACTTAGCTGAGTATACATTTAATGAATGTAGAGGTGTTCATGATGATGGGTCACCCTGACAACTTTCCTAAGAAACAATTCTTCAGGGCAAGGGTGTATAATAATTTGAAGTTACTCTGTTACATATTCCAACATTGCATGTCCAAGAGAAGTGCTGGATGGAACTCATTCCCAGTGGACATTGCATCTCCTATCATTGCTTTAGCCACAAACAAAAGATTTAACATGGCTAAATGGATTATGAATGGATTCATATTCAATCTAGAGGAAGGAAAAAGGAATAAGTATTTTATGTATCCAAGATTCCTTCAGTTGATCATCAATGAAGATCATCCAGATCTATATATACATGGAGTAGAAGGTGATAGACTTGAACTTGAGCACATGTAAGTGATTGTGTAAAAGAGATTAGCTGTTATTACTGGAGCTCCAAATGTTCCATTATTTGATTATATGAGGAATGTTGCAATGGATGAGGTTGATATTCATCAACAACATTTCCATTTGACTGAGGAGGAACCAGTAGACCCAAATGACTTAATTGAGGATGTAGTTTCAGAGATCATTGAAGAAGAAGAGAATGATAAAGATGATGATGAAAGTGATCATTATGATGAAGCTGATGAAAGTTCATCAAGTGATAGTGATGATGATGGTGTTGATGGTGTAGCTGAGGCACATCAAGCAGATAGTAGTGAAGCTATTGAGTCTGATCATGCTGCTAAGGCACATGATGTTAGTGAAGAAACTACTGAAGGAATGACTCATGATGAACCAATTACTGAAGCTCAAGGTGCTGAGGAAGCAGAGGCTAATGTGCAAAATCAAACATTTGATTTTGATTTCATGGATGCTATGCTGTCTGAGCCTGTCTTTCGAAGCACAACTCCAATTGAATCTGAAGACATTCTAGTTGCTACAACACACAATGTGTCTGTACAGACTAATGATATCATTGATGTTGATGAGCTAGAAAAGCTAAAAGAAATCAACATGACTCAAGAAAAAGAAATAGTTAAGTTGAAAGAAGAAAATTTGAAGCTCAAAGAAGTTATTAAAATAAAGGATGCTGAGATGGTTACTGTGGTGAAAGATAAACATGAAATCATGAAGACTTTTGATGTGATGATAAGAGATTATGATATAATGGAAGAAAAATTCAAAAAGTTGACTGAAGAAAATGAAATAATGAAAGAAGAGTTGGCAAAATTAAAAGAAACTCAAAAGGTTGATTCACCTGAGATTGAGATTGTATCTAAAATCAATCAAATCAACATTGAGGAAACTCCTGTTGTTGATAAGGGTAAAAGGAAGTTAGATGAAATAGATGAATCAGTTCTACCTGAGAATTCATCTAAAACTCAGAAGATCTCTGAAGTTCAGGACGAAGGTGAAAAGTTTGTGCAAGAGACTATAGAAGCATTGGATGATATTGAAGATGAGTTTAATGAAGACTGGTATGATGAAGTTCTTGAAGATGAAGACCTTGATGAAGCAAACTTTGAACAGAACTTCACACTAGTGGAAACAGCTCAACATGAGTTAACAATTGATTTTGAAGATAGATACAATTTTTTGGTGAAAATGAAGTATAACAGAGTATTCCTGGACGGCTTGACTATGACGCAAATAAACGAAGAGTATGAAAAGTGTATAACTGCAGAGTCAGTAGCCCCAGTGGATCTAAATGAAATTATAGTGGAGCATGGTGAATGGAACCCACTGCAAGAGAGCATTAATGTGTAAGAGATGCCGAGCTTTGAACTTCACCATCCTGATCCTGATGAGATGAGCATTCTAGCTTTGAGATCTTAGCTATAAACTAGAAATTATCCATGGAAGAGGCTAAAGAGACTTCAAGGGGAATCATTGAGGAACCTTGTTAGAAGATTTCAAGCTATGGAGAAACAATCTAACATGAAGATCATTCTGGATACTAATATTCCTTAATACCTTGAAATAACTAAGAGGACAAGGATGTTAAAACCACAAGAGATCCGGTCGATGGCTCAAAAGACAAATGTGTATAAGAGAAGGAAAGAGCTTATGAAGATGTTCCCTAAATTAGAGAAACAAGCTTACAAAGTTTCTCTTGATCAGAAACAACTATTCAACAAAGCTAGAGTGACTGGAGACTTGGTGAGAAATCTATTGCAGAAAGGACAATCAATCTCTGAGCTGCTGAATGCTATGATTGCTCCTAATTCTACAAACCAAGTTAAGATTGTTTCTTGGAAGTACGATGAGATATTTGATGCCTTCCTGATTAAACGAGTTAATGCAGTGTGTGATGTATATCATTTTTACTCAAGCATCATTAAGCTCGCAGTTCAAGATCTCAAGGAGTTGAATAAACTGCCTTTAATCAATTCAACTGGAGCTAAACGTGGTGATATGTTTGTTGAATTGTTAAACAGAGAAATAACTAGAGCAAATTCATTCTTGGAAACAAGATGCTCATAGTAAGATAAGGAGTATTTTGCGACTTTGAAGAAGAATAGAAAGATTAAAGGAAAACAATCAGAAGATGAGCACTTCTTGATTGAATTTTGTGATGAGTATTTTGAGAAAATAACTACTCCAGGATTGAAAGTTATAGAGGGGACTCAAAAATCAAAACCAATCCTGTGATGGTTCTATAACACTGAAACATTTAAGCTCAAATTAGTCTGAAATCTCAAGAAGTGGGATGAGGATATGATCACATTGTTTGGTGTGTTTGAGCTTAAACTGTTACACCCAGGCTATATCTCTTTCCTATCAGTCCAAAAATTTGAAAGAGTATCTCTAGAGATTGCAGAGAATGATAAGAAATACTTTTTGTCAATCATTAAAGTAATGAATGCTGCAATGGAGAGAATCTCACTGAGGAAAGCATTAGCTTATGCCAACATAGTCAAGAAAGATATTAAAGAGATTGAGTTTATGAGAATATCCAGTAAAGGAGTGTTGAAAGTGTATTCGAAAGGTAGTTCAAAATATATTGAGATATATGCTAACATTGATATTACAGGATTGTCAAAAGATACACTTGAGGTGATGAGCAAGATGAAGTTAAAGACAAACAAGGCAAAGCCTGAACAAGGTGTGTTAGCAAGCAAGTTCAAATCTTCTATTGCTAAAGTCTTAAAAGAACATGAGCTATACAAGGAGAAGCCGATTTGTAAGATCAAAGAAGAACCTTAGGAGTATTTTGAAGTTTGAAGATGGATAGATAGAAGAAAGTGGATTGAAGATGAAAAGAAGACAGAAGACTGAAGCATAAAAGATTGAAGCTAAGAAGACAAAGATAAAAAAGTTGAAGATTTTTTAAGACTGAAGACCATGTAAATCTTAGGGGGAGTATTGTTAGTACTTCTTGAAAGATTAACATGTTGTCTTTGATTGTCTTTGTATTTTAATTTTTGCAATAGTATAGGGACTTTTGTGTAAATATATGTTCCTTTAGTTTCTTTGATTAGTATAAATAGGATTATATGTATTCTGTAGAGATAGACGTTTGAACTTTCTCAATTGTACATTGTAATCCTTGCAACTATCGATAGAAACTGCTATGAATTTTTGAAATTGTTGATTACTTTGTTCATATAATTGTAAATTTCTTAATCACAACACAGAATCGATCCATTTGAACCTATCAGGCTATGATTAAGTCTCTCATGTATCTTATATCCAGCAGGCCTGATTATTAGTACTTCTTTAAGGATTAACATTTTGTCTTTATGTGTCTTTTTGTCTTTTGTAATTAGGGTTATGAAAATCCACGAGAAGCGACTGGGCGTATTGTATGCGCCAATTGCCATTTAGCTAATAAACCAGTGCTTCTTTAAGGATTAACATTTTGTCTTTATGTGTCTTTATGTGTCTTTTTGTCTTTTGTAATTGTATAGGGACTTGTCTTGTAATTAGTTAGTTCCTTTTTGTGTTTATTGGTAGTATATATAGCTTAGACATGTGTAGGTTAGATAGACGAGAATATGCTTACACTCTTTGTAATTGTCTTTGCTTTATATCAATAAACTCATTGAATTTTGTTGATATTATGCTTTGATTTGATTACTTTGCTTGTGTTTTTCATTGAATTGTTAGCTAATATCATCACAGAACTATACATTTGATCCTATCAAATGGTATCAGAGTTGTTGGTTGAGTGAATTGAGTTTTTGTCGAACATTGAAAACTCAAAATTCACTTGATTCTGTGATTGATTAGCATGTCAATTGAAATATTGTGGTTTTTAGTTGTGTTTAATCATCATAAACATGAATTGAACCACAATTAGCAGTCAAATTCATCAAATTTCAGAGAGTTAGTCGAAATTTGGTTCGAAAAGTGCCCAACTTTGTCGAACTGAAATTTGGAAGATTCACTGAATTGTTATTGATAATCAAAGAAATTGAAGGAAGAAGATTGTTAATCGGCATTAAATCTACTTAATTGGAAGATTTCGATCCAATTCTTTAAGTTTTGATCGATTTCAGAAAAATTGAGATCGTTACATTCATAAGAACATGATGTGTAAGGCCCCGTTCCCGGGCATCTCACAGTTGGTCATTCATCGCACATAAAACATTTTAAAACGTACATTTACTTTGCAGCGGAATTTAAAACTTTCACTAATAACTAAAAACATGTCATTTCATTACATTACAATATTCATTTCATCTCAAATTACAATGACATGTCAAAATATGGATGCCAGCCTCAAAACGCTCCCAGTAGCTTATGCATCCATGCCTGCAACTCCTCAGCACCAACAAAATACCTGCCAACTATCATGCATACAAAAGTAAGCAACGCTGAGTGAGTTCTAGTTTTTATAATAAAATACTTTACTTTCGTAAAGAAAACTGTCCTTTACTTTCTTTCGAATCATATTATACTTTCGTACATGCTCACACCTCATACGAACACATAGATAATATCATTATTATCTTTCATTGCGTTCGTTAACTTTCGTTCATTCATCGTACATCATTATCATTCATTTCTTATCTAGATCCCGTCGGGCTTTACCCTCATCATGGCACACAGCCACGATTACTGAGGTCAAATGCCAAGGATCCCGTTTCGTTCTTATTATGATATTTCGTTCGTGAGCATACATCATGCATACATACCGATAATAATTATTATTATTATCTTCATCATCGTTCTTTCATTCATTCATTCATTAACTTTCATTACGTTCTTTAACCTTCGTTCGGTTCATACTTTCTTTCTTTCATGGTTCTCTTTCTTTCATCTAGATCTTGTCTCATACAATATCCCCGGCTCACGTCTGTGCCGGGATACGCGACAAAGATCCCGTCGAGTCAATCACCTGGATTGAACTCCATTCGAGTCTGTTGCAACACAAAGTTGCTCACCTCACTATCTCATCTCGTGCAATTCGCACCAGT
>BJCO01744439.1:0-19898 GCA_018326465.1 Flaveria floridana | reverse complement strand
GAAGTGCTTGGCAGATGAAGATATGATTGTTCCACTAGAGGATATCGAAGTAGACGAACGACTCAATTATGTGGAGCAACCAGTGGCAATTAACGATCGAAAAGAGAAGAGGCTGAGAAATAAAGTGGTTCCTCTTGTGCGTGTACAGTGGAAGCACAGGAAGGGATCCGAGTCAACGTGGGACACCGAAGAAGAAATGAGACATCATTACCCACGTTTGTTTGAGGAATAACAGGTTTCGGGGACGAAACCTATATAAGGGGGGTGGACTTGTAACACCCGGATCTTTTCTTTGAAACCGACGAAAGAAGAAAAAGAAATAAAGTCCAAAGTCGGAGGACCAAACTTGCCAACGCGAGAAAGTTGGGTAAATGGGGATATTTGAAGGGAGAGGGCAGCCCTTACCCTCTCCCCACACCCGCACATTTCAGTTATAGAGAAAAAGAGAAGAGAAAAGGGAGAAGAGAAGAAGAAAGGTTGGTTCGAGTGGATTAAAGTGTGCAAAATCGTCGTGTAGCGGGTCTAAACGAAGCTGTTCTTCTTGGTGTAGTTTGTGTGAGTTCTAGGACCCCCTATTTTATTCATTTTTAACTGATTTGGGGCTGGAACACATAGTAAACCCGTTTTTGTATGTGTGTGTGTTTGACCCATTTGGGTGTGTTTGACCCATTTGGGTGTGTTTGCGTGTGATGCGTTTGGAGTTGGTTTTCGGGCTTGTGTGTGCTTGAATGGTGTTTTAGTATGCATTACTAAGGTTTAGGATGGTTGATTTAGGCTTAGAATGGGTTTGGATGAGCTTGGAGGTCAAAAATGGCAGATTGGGTTCGGGATGAACTTCATTCTGCATCAGTTAGGGCTAGGCGACCAACTGTAGGCCAAACAGCCGACTGGAGTGTGATTGAATTCCATTCGCACGACTGAGGCTCAGTCGCACGAATGGAGGGCCAGTAGCATGGGGAGTCATGCGACTAAGAGTCCAATCGCATAGGTACTCATCCGTATTAAGTCCATCCGCATGAGGTCCATTCGTATAAGGTCCATTCGCATAGTACCCATCCGTATGAGGTCCATTGGCACGAATGGGATGTTCATCCGCATTGATGTTCATCCGCATAGGTCCATTCACATGATGTTCAGTCGCTGGAGGCCATGCGACTGAAGGGTGCCCATACGCCCAAATAGGGCTGTTGTACCCGAGAAGGAGCGTAGTTAATTTCTGACTTTTGGGGGAAAGTGCAGATGTAAGTTTTAGACGTGGAAGCTCCCGTAGGTACATGTAAGATGACCATTGAGGTCTTAAAGGATATGTTAGGCATGATCATGTTGCATGTTTATGCATGATGTATGTTACGTATGTATGATGACGCCTTGTATGATGATGCTACTGTGTATGTTAATGTTCCTTATTATAGTATATGTTTATTTTTCCCGTGACTTTACGTGTTATGTTAAAGAATAAACGAAAGTATTATGTAACGTAAACTGAAAGATAATGAAAGAGGAACATGATGAATGAATGCATGCATTAATAATGAATGAGAGTAAGAAAGGCCTGCAAGAAAATATAGGAGGTAAGCGACCTTGTTATCGCAACAGACTCGAAATGGAATCCTTGTCTTTCGACCTCAGTAATCTTGGCTGTGTGCCACGAAGAGGGTAAAGCTTGACACTGTGGTTAACCATTTTTATAGAACCATTACTGCATATCCTAGGTACTTTGGCCAGGAGGTGCGGTGCACCGTTATAGAAGGTCTGTGATAGGCCTAGGTCCAGTACCACAAAACAAAAGGGTATTGCATATGGCAATGGTACACCTAAACTTTATCTTAGGTACTGTGGCAAGGAGGTGCGGTGCACCGTTATAGAAGGTCTATGGTAGACATAGGCCCAGTACCACGATACAGAAGGGTAAGGTTTATGGGTGATGGAAAGAAAAGAGGTAATGGTGAAAGAGTAAGTATGACAAGAAAGTATGATGAAAGAACGAAAGTTAAAGTAATGAACGAATGAAAGTAATGAACAAACGAAATGTAATAATAGAGTACGAAACGGGATCCTGGTCACTCGACCTCCGTAATCATGGCTGCGTGCCATGAAGAGGGTAAAGTTAGACAGGATCTAGATAGAAGTAAAAGATAACGAATGATGAAGATAATAATGATATTATCTATGTGTACATATGACGTATGATTGAGTGAAAGTAAAGAAATGGTTTTAATGAAAGTAAAGTATTTTATTTATAAAACTAGAACTCACTCAGCAACGCTGACTTTTTATGTGTTTCCAGTTGGCCGGTAAAGTTGCTGAGGATGGCACAGGGCGGCTACTCGGCTCATTTTGGATGGCATTCTTTTGTATAATGTTTTTGCACTGTAATACGAACAAATGATGTTTTGTAATGAATGTTGTATTAACTTGGAAAACCATTTATATTAAAATGAAAAGTTATTTCACTGATTCCGCTACAATGTTTATTAAAGTTAATGAAGTTATATGTTTTAAGAGTGATAAATGGCCAGCTGTAAGCGTCCCGGGAATGGGGCCTTACAATTGGTTATAGAGAATTAGGTATTATTTTCTTTTATGATTTTGTGTGATTATATCCACATATAAATAAATATGAAACTTGAAACCTGTATGATTCATATATATAAAAGTTTATGAATTCTATGTTTCATACATGGGTTAAACTTGTAAGGATTTTGTAGTATGAGGTTTGATAAGACTAATAGTTACAATAACGAAATCGATCATTCCAATCATAGAGAAACAACACCTGAGAAAGAACCATCAAATCAAATAGAAATACCATAATCTAAATCCAGGGTTCAGACCTCACCAAAGTTTTATGTACGACGTGCACCAGTCACTATGGGAGGTTATACAATTCAGACTCCTAGAAAGAGAATACATCATAACAAGAGACTCCTGACTGATGAGATACAAGAAAGAGGAAGTCTAAATCCAGAAAGATTTCCTCTAAATCATAAAATGACACTATCTGATGAATCTAAAACAGAAGAAGAAGAAAGCAAATGACAAAGGTTGGAAGACTGGCAAGTAAAAGCAACCAACCAGATACTAAGGAAAGTTAAGAAAATTCAACAGGAAGTACAGATAATCAAAACAGGAGTTAAGAAAGGAAGAAAGAAAGACAAGAGCATCCTCATAAAACTATGGAAATGGGTTTGGGAAATTAGAAACCTAGAAAACTTAATGTATGCTATAAGAATAAGAAAGTAAAGATATATACTAATTATGATAAGACTAATGAAATATTTGTTTACTATAAGAATTTACATTGTATCTTTACTTATTCTTTTCAAAATATAACATAATTAAAAGTTAGTGAAATATGCCGCCGAAAAGGACTACTCAACCAATAAGGAGAACTGCACATGTTGGAAGACCAAGAACTAGACTAGAAGAAGAAGGTCCGCTAGAAGCTACCACAACCACTGAGAACGAATGAATTTCCCAAATAGTGAACCAACAATTAGAGGCTGCAATACCCACCTTAATAGCCCAATTGCAACAAAACCTTAATTTTTGGAGGTGTACCACCTGAAAATGAGGAATCAGTAAATGCCAACACCGAAGAACATCCGGAGGGGGAAGTTGCAGAACAACTCAAGAAGGAATGTTCTTATAAAACTTTTATGCCATGCAGGCCACGGGAGTTTGATGGAAAAGGAGGACCAGTACAAGCACTACGCTGGATAGAAGAAATAAAACAAGTGTTAGAAATTAGTAACTATGCTGATAACCACAAAATCTTATTTGCTTCAGATTCTCTGAAAGGTGAGGCACAATCTTGGTGGAAAATGGAAACCCAAACTAAAGGGAGGCACGTGGTGAACGGGTACAGCTGGGAAGAATTTAAGAATCTAATAATTGAAAAATACTACCCTTATAACGAAATAGAGAAAATAGAAACAAAATTCTTGGCATTAGAAATGAAAGATGCAGCACATCAGGAATATACTGATAGGTATAACGAATTATTTAGATTAGTGCCACATCTAGTAACTCCAGAGGCAAAAAGGATAAGCAGATACATTTGGGGTTTAGTACCACAGATAAGGGTAATGGTCAAATCTACTATGCCAAAAACTTTTCAGGATGCAGTGACTTTAGCAGGAAGTTGGACTGATAAAATGATCAGAAACGGTTCCCTGACCAATGCAAGGATGGGAAATAAGAGAAAATGGAATGACAGTACATCTAGAGAAAAACCTATAGGAAATCAGCCGAGAAGAATAACCAGACACCAAGTAAGGAATTTCTTAGGAGCTGCATAAGAAAGGAAACCTCAGACGGAAGGCCAACCATGGTGTAACAATTGTAAGACTTACCATCATGGTAAGTGTATGATTACAATTTGTTATAATTGTAAGAAAAAGGACATATATCCTAAGACTGTAAGGGATCTGCAAACCCTAAACCGGTTTGCTATCAATGTGGAAATGAAAATCATTTTCGCAATGAATGTCCGGAGTTCCCACGAACAACCCACATGGTAGAGCTTTCGTGTTGTGTAAGGCCCCGTTCCCAAGCACGTCACAGTTGGTCATTCATAGCACATAAAACATATTATTAAACATTTTATAAAATAGACAACGGAATTACGTTAGCAAAAACTATTATCTATTATTAAAAGATACTATTGTTAAGCAATACAATAATGTTCAAGTTACAAATGATTGTTTAATTGTATTACAAAACAACAATATCATGACATAGGAATGGATTTCAGTCTTTCCTTGCCGAGTAGGTTCACCCTCGTGCCATCCTCAGCAACGATTACCTGCCAACTGAAAATGTATTAAAGTCAGCGTTGCTGAGTGAGTTCTAGTTTTAAAAGTATTAAAATACCTTGCATAATGTGTATATATATATATGTATATATATATATGTATGTATATATATATGTATATATATATATGAATATACTCTTTTTATAAAAATACTTCTCCTACTCTTGCACGTGAGCACACATCAACTATACAACAAGGTAATGCTTTCTTTCTTTACTGTATGCCTTGTTTATTTCGTACTCTTTAACTTTATCTTTCATTGTCTATGTAGACCAATGAGCAATACCCTAAACTATATGCGTGGGGAAACTGGTTCTGGGCCTCTAGTCTCTCAATGAGCTATGATCTTTGTACACAAGGCTGAACCCAGTCACTTAGGGTATGCTGCAAAGGTCCGCCAATCTCAATTGATTGACCCTGTGTGCATCATTTGGGGTAGCTAACCCGCATCAAGGTTGAGCTAATGACAACATGGTCGTGCACCTCCTATATGCTTGCAAGACTTTTTAACATTTTAATTAAGTTCCACTTCTCTTTATCATTACTCTTACACTTTGTTAAGGATAATACTTGCATTTATGATCATAAACACACCACATAAATCACATAATGATAATTACTATGATCATGGGAACAACTTATAATAACACAATATTATAGCAATTAAAAACCCTAAGTCAAACTTAGGTCAAACTCTAATGATTTTGTTTTTTCTCAAAATTTCAGAAAATGTTCTAAGTGTTCTAGGCATATGAGCACTATGCAGGCGCATGATGCCTGTTTAGGTGCATGGGTACTATTTGGGCGTCTCTACTCTTAGGCGTTTGGGCCATCTCAGATGCATGGGCACTATTTGGATGTTTGGTCCATACTTAGGCGTCTGAGTCTAAACCTTGGACGCATGGGCAACTGTTCAGGCGCATGGGATTACACTTAGAATTTCTAAGGCATTTTCTAGACGGGTAGGGCACTGTTTCAGCGGTTGGGGCACTGTTTGGGCAGTTGGGCCCTTTTTGGGCGTATGGGCTGACTTAGAACTTTCTAAGGCAAATTTTGGCGGTTGGGGTACTGTTTAGGCGGGTGGGCAACCTGTTGAGTGTTTCTATATTATTTCCAATCCCAAAACATCATATTAGCCTAGTCTAAGTTAAATCCTTCTATTCTAAGCATAAACTAACACATAAAAATCATAAAATATCAACATACATGCATGGTTACTCACCTTTGCTACTCTCAAGCCTCAACTCCAAGTCTTGAACTATTCAAAGAATTCAAACACCTACAAACCCACCACACACACACCCGAACACACACACAAACACATAAGAACATATACCTTCGGTTTCTTTGTCAAAACACAACTAAAACTGAACCAATTATGCGACAAATACTTACCTAAGTTAAGAACAGCCTCTTGTTCTTCCTAAATCCGAGAGAAAGTTCTATAGCTTTCTCTTTTCTTCTTTTGATTAAAAGAAAGCAGATGTGATGTGCAATATGGGCGGCCATATCCCCATATATATTAAAAGAAGGGGTTGTTGTACTATTTTACACTTAAACCCCTTCTACTTTAGCTTCTTCTCCTTTTATAAAAGATACTTTTATTCCTCTTTTATTTTAACAAAGTTTCGGGTGTTACATGTTGCAAGCTAAAGAAGCACGACAAGAACCATAAGTAGTAACGGGTATGTTTCCTATTAATAATCACCACGCAACTGTGTTATTTGATATGGGAGCTACAAGTAGTTTCATTTCGCATACGTTTAAGTCTTTACTTAACCTAACCTCAGAAAAACTGAAAAGTAAATACATGATAGAGTTAGCTGATGGAAAAATAATTAAGGTTGGTGAAGTTATTCCTAATTGCACTATGATTTTAGATGATTACTATTTTAATATTGATTTGATTCATATTGGATTAGGAGGATTTAATGTCGTTGTGGGTATAGATTGGTTATGTAAGAATCAAGCTGAAATTATTTGTAGAAGAAGAATGATTAAAATTCCTACAAATAAGAACAATCTAATTCTTACTATATATGGTGAACAACCTAGGGATACTGGAAAGATAATTTCACTTAAGAAAGCACAGAAATATTTAAGAAAGAAATGTTTAGCGTTTTTAGCTGACATAATAGATACACACTTAGACATGAAAAACTTAGAAGATGTTCCTATTGTTAGAGAATATCCAGAGGTATTTCCTGATGAACTACCGGGATTACCACCACCTCTACAGGTATAATTCAAAATTGAGTTAATACTAGGAACTGCCCTATAGCCAAATCTCCATATCGCTTAGCACCAACAGAGATAAAAGAATTAATGAGTCAACTTCAGGAATTATTAGATAAAGGGTTTATACGTCCTAGTGTATCCCCTTGGGGAGCGCTAGTTCTATTTGTTAAGAAGAAAGATGGGACATTCAGGATGTGTATTGATTATCGAGAACTCAATAAGGTAACCATAAAGAATAGATATCCTCTCCCTAGTATTGATGATCTTTTTGATAAATTGCAAGGATCTAGTTATTTTTCCAAAATAGACTTAAGATCAGGGTGCCATCAGTTAAGAGTACAGGAAGAAGATATACCTGAGACTGCATTCAGAACATGTTATGGGTATTATGAGTTCCTTGTAATGCCATTTGGGTTAACAAATGCTCCTACGGTATTCATGGATTTAATGAATAGAGTATGTAAGCCATATTTAGATAAATTTTTCATAGTATTTATAGATGACATTTTAATCTATTTTAAGAATAAAGAGGAACATGAGGAACACCTAAGGTTAACTTTAGAACTACTTCGGAAAGAACAATTGTATGCCAAATTTTCAAAATGTGAATTTTGGAAAAGATAAGTACAGTTTTTAGAACATGTAGTTAACCAAAAGGGAATTCAGGTTGACCTAACAAAGATTGAATCAGTTAAGAAATAGGAAATTCCAAAGACACCAACAGAGGTGCGACAATTCTTAGCTTTGGCAGGTTATTACAGAAGATTTATAGAAAATTTCTCAAGAATAGCCCACCATTTAACATAATTAACTCAGAAAGATAAGAAGTATGTGTGGGGAGAAAGACAAGACGAAGCATTTGAACTACTAAAAAGTAAGTTATGTAGCGCTCCTATCTTAACACTCCCAGAAGGAATAGACGACTTTGTAGTATACTGTGATGCATCACGTCAAGGTTTTGGATGTGTTTTAATGCAACGGGATAAGTAATTGCATATGCATCTAGACAACTCAGAGGTAGTGAAAAAAATTATACTACACATGATTTAGAATTAGGAGCAGTAGTGTTTGCATTAAAAATTTGGATACATTACTTGTATAGGACGTACATAGTTTATACGGATCATAAGAGTTTACAACATATATTTAAATAGAAGATGTTAAATATGAGGCAAAGAAGATGGGTAGAATTATTAAGTGACTACGATTGTGAAATCAAATATCATCCAGGCAGTTGGGTCACTTAGAATTATTAAGTGACTACCCATGGGCTACTGTTCAGGCGCATGAGATTACACTTAGAATTTCTAAGGCATTTTCTAGACCGTTTGGGCACTGTTTGGGCGGTTGGGGCACTATTTGGGCGGTTGGCCCTGTTTGGGCGTATGGGCTGACTTAGAAATTTTTAAGGCAAATTTTGGTGGCTGGGGTACTGTTTAGGCGGTTGGGCAACCTGTTGAGTGTTTCTATATTATTTCCAATCCCAAAACATCATACTAGCCTAGTCTAAGTTAAATCCTTCTATTGTAAGCATAAACTAACACATAAAAATCATAAAATATCAACATACATGCATGGTTACATACGGGTGTTCAAATAACTTTTGTTAAAATGGTTTTACATACATTTTCAGCCCAAAAGTGTTAAAACTTGTAAAATGACGGGGTCTAGAACTCACCTTTGCTACTCTCAAGCCTCAACTCCAAGTCTTGAACTTTTCGGAAGAATTCAAACACCTAGAAACCCACCACACACACACCCGAACACGCACGCAAACACATAGACTCTTGTTCTTAAAACTTGTAACATATACCTTCGGTTTCTTAGTCAAAACACAACTAAAACCGAACCAATTATGCGACAAATACTTACCTAAGTCAAGAACAACCTCTTGTTCTTCTTAAAACCGAGAGAAAGTTCTTCAGCTTTCTCTTTTATTCTTTTGATCGAAAGAAAGCAGATGGGATGTGCAATATGGGCGGCCATATCCCCATATATATTAAAATAATGGGTTATTGTACTATTTTACACTTTAAGCCCTTCTACTTTAGCTTCTTCTCCTTTTATGAAAGATTCTTTTATTCTTCTTTTATTTTGACAACGTTTCGGGTGTTACAAGTCTACCCCCCTTAAAGAGGTTTCGTCCCCGAAACCTGTCACTCTTCGAATAGTTGTGGGTAATGTTGCCTCATTTCCTCTTCAGTCTCCTACATAGACTCGGAACCCTTCCGGTGCTTCCACTACACTCGTACAAGTGGAACCACTTTATTCCTTAGCCTCTTCTCCTTCCTATCAACGATCGCCACTGGTTTCTCTACATAGTTGAGCTGTTCATCCACCTCAATGTCCTCCAGTGGTACAACCATGTCTTCATCAGCTAAGCATTTCCACAGATGAGATACATGGAATGTAGGATGAATTCCACTTAATTCATTTGGTAATTCAAGTCTATAGGCTGCCTATCCTACCTGTGCGATGATTTGGAAAGGTCCTATATATCTCGGGCTTAGCTTACCTCGCTTCCTGAATCGAATGATCCCCTTCCATGGTGAGACCTTCAACATAACTCGGTCGCCAACCTTGAATTCTATCGGTCTACGCCTTTTGTCAGCATACGACTTTTGTCTATCCTTTGCCACCTTCACGAAGGCTTTGATCTTTTCTAACTTCTCAGTCGTAGCCTTGATCACCTCAACATCTCCCATCTATTTCTGCCCAATGTCTCCCCAACCTACGGGCGTCCTACACCTACCGTATAACATCTTGTATGGTGGCATGCCAATACTAACATGATAACTATTATTATACGAGAATTCTGCTAACGGTAAGTGATTATCCCAACTTCCTCCAAAGTTGATCACGCATGCTCGAAGCATGTCCTCGAGCGTCTGAATCGTCATCTCAGACTGACCATCTATCTGAGGATGATAAGCAGTACTAATGTGTAGCCTCGTCCCCATCACGTCATGGAATCTCTTCCAGAACTTCGATGTGTATCGGGTGTCACGATCTGATACGATAGACACCGGTACACCATGACGAGCTACAATCTATTTAATGAACAGATCTATCAGTCTCTCAGATGAATACGTCTCGCGGATCGGCAGGAAGTGAGCACTCTTGGTTAGACGATTAACAATCACCCAGATGGTATCGTACCCCCTCACTGTGCGGGGTAACTTTGTAATGAAGTCCATGGTGATGTGCTCCCACTTCCACTTGGGTATTTCCAATGGTTGGATCTTCCCGTAGGGCTTCTGATGTTCTGCCTTCACTTGCAAGCAAGTAAGGCACTTACTCACCTACTCCACCATGTCACGTTTCATACCCGGCCACCAGTAGTCCTTCTTCATGTCTTAATACATCTTGGTGGCACCAGGATGAATGTAGTATCAAGTTTTGTGAGCTTCATCCATGATCCGCCCTCGTAGATCTCCATAACTAGGGATCCACATTCGTCCGAAGCGGGTTCTAACCACGTGGGTGTTTTCTCCTAGTTCTGTGACTAGATCTTTCATTCGTTCAGAGTTGAGGTGATCTTCTTTCAATGCCTCATCCTGAAATTCTTTCACTTGAGTCATCACGTCTGAGGTCATCACTAACTGATACGCCTTCACCCGAATCGGCTCGGGTTTCTCCTTTCAGCTCAGGGCATCGGCCACCATGTTGTCCTTGCCCAGATGTTAGTGGATCTCATAGTCATAATCTTTGATGGGCTCTAACCACCTCTTTTATTTCATGTTGAGATCCTTTTGCTCAAAGAAATACTTCAAGCTCTTGTGGTCGGTGAAAATGGTGCACTTCGTGCCATATAAGTAGTGCCTCCAAATCTTCAACATGAAAACCACAGCCGCTAGCTCTAAATCATGTGTAGGGTAGTTGACTTGATGGGTCTTCAACTGTCAGGATGCGTAGGCTATTAACCTTCCACGTTGCATTAACACGCAACCTAGCTTAGAATAAGAAGCATTAGAATACACCACTAAGTCTTCACTTCCCTCGGGCAATGTTAAGATAGGAGCTTAGGTTAACCTCATCTTCAACTCCTCAAAACCACACTCCTGTTCTTGACCCCACTCGAACATCACATCCTTGCTAGTCAATTTGGTCAAAGGTGAGGCTATCATGGAAAAGTCATGGATGAACCTCCTGTAATATCCAGCCAGACCCAAGAAGCTGTGGATCTCGGATGGCGTCTTTGGAGGCTTCCATTGCATCACCGCCTTAACCTTTGCCGGGTCCACCATGATTCCTTCAGCATTAACAACATGACCCAAAAATTGAACCTCGTGCAACCAGAAAGCACACTTAGAGAATTTGGCATACAACTTCTCTCTCATAAGCGTCTCTAATACCTCACGTATGTGGTCGGCATGTTCTTCCTCGCTCTTAGAATAAATCAGGATATCATCAACGAACACTATCACTGATTTATCTAACATTGGCCGACACACTTGGTTCATCAAGTCCATAAAGGCAGCTAGCGCGTTAGTTAACCCAAAAGACATAACGAGAAACTCGTAGTGTCTATAATGCGTACGAAAAGCTTTCTTAGGAATGTCCTGCTCCTTCACCTTCAATTGATGGTAGCCAGATCGAAGATCTATTCTCGAGAAGCAACTGGCACCCTGGAACGGATACTGATTTTTCACTGTCAACTTGTTCAGCTCTCGATAGTCAATGCACATCCGCATACTACCATCCTTTTTGTTTACAAACAATACCGGAGCACCGGGTATCAAATCGACTTGGAACTCAATTTCGCGATCCGGTGGCACGCCGAGTAAATCTTCCAGGAATACATCCGGAAAGTCACACACCACTGGTACATCGGACAGTTGTGGTGTTGACGTGTCCACATCCTTCACGTAGGCCTGATAGGCACTACATCCACGTCTCATGCATTTTCCCGCCACCACCATCGAAATCACCTTCAGGATCGTAGTAACGCGGTCTCCATAAACCGTCACCAAACTTCCATCTGGCGTAACTATTCGGATCATCTTCTTGCGACAGATGATGTTTGCTTCATAGGTTGCTAACCAGTCCATCCCTAGTACTACATCAAATCCCCTTAGGGGCATCATATGTAACTTAGCAGCAAACCTATGACCTTCTAGTTCTATGGCATAGTCCTTTATCACATAAGTAATTCTAGTGGACTTACCAATAGCAGTTTCTACATCGAATGGATCATTAATACTTTTACTGCTAATAGGTAACTTATCACAAAAGTAGTATAAATAAAACTCCTACTAGCACCAGAATCAAATAATACAGAGGCACGAGTTTGATTTACTAGAAACATACCTGACACGACATCAGGATCCGCTCTAGCCTCCTCCCGGGTCATGGTGTAAGGTCTAGCACTTGCCCTCTGTCCTTATTCCTTTGGCTTCTTCTTCACCCTAGAGCTCTCCGCCCTCAACTTCTTGCAGTCTTTGGTCACATGGCCCTCCTCGCCACAATTATAACACTTCAGCACCCTACAGTCTCTAGCGATGTGGCCAGGCTTGCCACAGCTGAAGCATACATTCAATTCCAACCTACACTCGCCGGTATGCTCCCTTCCATATTTGTCACACTTCTTCAACCCTGAGCTTGGCGACACCCTACGGTCGTCCACTTTCATCCTCTTGTTGTTTGGAGTGAAACCACCACGTCCAAACCTCTTCCCATTCCAGTTCTTATCACCACCACTCATCTTCCTCACTTCTACCACCGTCTCTTCCTGTTCATTGTACAACCTGCCCGCCAAGTCAACCACCGATCGAAAGGTGCCTGGCTGAGCAGCGATGAGATGCCTGTGAACATCAGCCGGCAGTCCCTGGGTGTACCTCTTGATCTTCCGTGACACCGGCGTCACCTGATCCGGTACCAGCCTCGCTATTTCGTTAAATTTAGTGATGTACTGCTGGTGGGTCATGGTTCCCGCCACAAGTTGTAGGAACTCCCTCTCGATCCTATCAAGTTCCCGGTGAGGATAGAATTCCTCGATCACTAGCTGCTTCAGCTCCTTCCATCACATCTTCCTGATGGCTCTGGCATCCTCAGCTTGGACAATATTGTCCTACAAACACAACGCTGAGTCAATAAAAGAGTGAGTTGTGAACTTCACCTTCTGGTCTTCGTGACACTTACTGATTTCCAACACCGCCTCCATCTCCCTTACCCAGTGGTGAGCGACAGCAGCATTGCCATTGCCATCGAAGGTCGGGGGCTTGCACCTTTGGAATGCCCCATAACTGCATCCTTTGGTCGTCGCCCCCACTAACTCATCCTCCTCCTCGTTGGACAACACGGTCTCAAGCTCTAGTCGTTCCTCCTCCCCTTTGCTTCCCTTACCCGTGGACCCCTTCCTATTCTCCTTCTCCTTTCTCTCCTCGCTCCTCACAGCCCTGATGACTTCGGTCACCACAGACAGTAAGACTGTCTGCATGACCTGGTGCACTTCATCAATAATTGCCTCCCTAGCTGAGGCATTCAGGCTAACATTCTCATTCTCCTCACTTCGACCATGAACCTCAGGGTTCTCATGAGTCGTCTCAAGAGCCTTAGCACTACTCCTAGTCACACGCGACCGACCTCTACCTCTAGAAGCCTTAGAAGATTTCTGTCCAGCCATTTCCTAAATGCTATAAGATTCAAACACTAATATAGTCATTCAAGGGAACAACTCAGTTTATGTCAAGTATAGTAAGTCTCTAATTACAGTGGCTAGTTGTAATTAGCCACTTACTTTACTCTTCACACCCTAAGCATTTCCTTTCCTGACTATATCAGTATCTAAATCTACTAAGAACACATAAATCAAATAGCACACGTACCGATTAACATTTATAAAAGACATACCTGATTGCACGTATCTACTTGGGCTGACATCCCTCTATCGGTCCCATTTTCAGTTTAAGTTTAGGTTTTGAAAGTGTTTTACCCAATCCACTTAAACTATGGCTCTGATACCAACTTGTAAGGCCCCGTTCCCGGGCACCTCACAGTTGGTCATTCATAGCACATAAAACATATTAATACACATTTTATAAAATAGACAGCGGAATTACGTTAGCAAAAACCATTCTCTATTATTAAAAGATACTGTTGTTAAGCAATACAATAATATGCAAGTTACAAAATATTGTTTAATTGCATTATAAAACAACAATATCATGACATAGGAATGGATGTTAGTCTTTCCCTACCGAGTAGCTTCACCCTCGTGCCATCCTCAGCAATGATTACCTGCCAACTAAAAATGTATAAAAGTCAGCGTTGCTGAGTGAGTTCAAGTTTTAAAAGTATTAAAATTCCTTGTATAATATGTATATATATATATATATATGAAAATACTCTTTTAATAAAAATACTTCTCTTACTCTTGTACGTGAGCACGCATCAACTATACAACAAGGTAATGCTTTCTTTCTTTACTGTATGCCTTGTTCATTTCGTACTCTTTTAACTTTATCTTTCACTGTCTATGTGGACCAATGCGCAATACCCTAAACTATGTGCGCGGGGAAACTGGTGCTGGGCCTCTGGTCTCTCAATGAACTATGATCTCTGTACACAAGGGTGACCCAGTCACCTAGGGTATGCTGCAAAGGTCCACCAATCTCAATTGATTGACCCTGTGTGCATCATTTGGGGTTGCTAACCCATATCACAGTTGATCTAACGACAACATGGTCGTGCACCTCCTATATGCTTGCGAGAATTTTTAACATTTTATGTAAGTTCCACTTCTCTTTATCATTACTCTTTTACTTTGTTAAGGATAATACTTGCATTTATGATCATAAACACACCACATAAATCACACATTGATAATTACTATGATCATAGGAACAACTTATAATAATGCAATATTATAGCTATCAAAAACCCTAAGTCAAACTTAGATCAAACTCTAATGATTCTGTTTTTTCTCAAAATTTCTGAAAATGCTTTGTGTGTTCTAGGCGCATGAGCACTATGCAGGCGCATGAGGTCTGTTTAGGCGCATGGGCACTATTTGGGTGTCTCTTCACTTAGGCGTTTGGGCCATCTTAGACGCATGGGCACTATTTGGATGTTTGGTCCATACTTAGGCGTCTGAGTCTAAACCTTAGACGCATGGGCTACTGTTCAGGCGTATGGGATTACAATTAGAATTTCTAAGGCATTTTCAAGATGGTTGGGGCCCTGTTTGGGCGGTTAGGGCCCTGTTTGGGCGGCTGGGCCCTGTTTGGGCGTATGGGCTGACTTAGAACTTTCTAAGGCAAATTTTGGCGGTTGGGGTACTGTTTAGGCGGTTGGGCAACCTTTTGAGTGTTTCTATATTGTTTCCTATCCCAAAACATCATATTAGCCTAGTCTAAGTTAAATCCTTCTATTCTAAGCATAAACTAACACATAAAAATCATAAAATATCAACATACATGCATGGTTACATACGAGTGTTCAAATAACTTTTGTAAAAATGGGTTTACATACATTTTCAGCCGCAAAAGTGTTAAAACTTGTAAAATGACGGGGTCTAGAACTCACCTTTGCCACTCTCAAGCCTCAACTCCAAGTCATGAAATTTCCAAAGAATTCAAACACCTAGAAACCTACCACACACACACCCGAACACACACACAAACACATAAGAACATATACCTTCGATTTCTTAGTCAAAACACAACTAAAACCGAACCAATTACGCAAAAAATACATACCTAAGTCAAGAACAGCCTCTTGTTCTTCTTAAAACAGAGAGAAAGTTCTTCAGCTTTCTCTTTTCTTCTTTTGATTGAATGAAAGCAGATGGGATGTGCAATATGGGCGGACATATCCCTATATATATTAAAATAATGGGTTGTTGTACTATTTTACACTTTAACCCCTTCTACTTTAGCTTCTTCTATTTTTATGAAAGAGACTTTTATTCCTCTTTTATTTTGACAAAGTTTCGGGTGTTACATGTTGCAAGCTAAAGAAGCACGACAAGAACTAGAAGTAGTAACGGGTCCGTTTCCTATAAATAATCAACACGCAACTGTGTTATTTTATACAGGAGCTACATGTAGTTTCGTTTCCCATACATTTAAGTCTTTACTTAACCTAACCTCAGAAAAACTGAAAAGTTATTACATGATAGAGTTAGCTGATGGAAAAATAATTGAGGTTAGTGAAGTTATTCCTAATTGCACTATGATTTTAGATGATTACTATTTTAATATTGATTTGATTCATATTAAATTAGGAGGTTTTGATGTCATTATGGGTATAGATTGGTTATGTAAGAATCAAGCTGAAATTATTTGTGGAAGAAGAATGATTAAAATTCCTACAAGTAAGAACAATATAATTCTTACCATATATGGTCAACAACCTAAGGATACTATAAAGATAATTTCATTTAAGAAAGCACATAAATATTTAAGAAAGAAATGTTTAGCGTTTCTAGCTCACATAATAGATACACACTTAGACATGAAAAACTTAGAAGATGTTCCTATTGTTAGAGAATATCCAGAGGTATTTCCTGACGAACTACCGGGATTGCCACCACCTCTTCCGGTAGAATTCAAAATTGAGTTAATACTAGGAACTGCCCCTATAGCCAAATCTCCATATCTCTTAGCACCAACAGAGATGAAAGAATTAATGAGTTAATTTAAGGAATTATTAGATAAAGGGTTTATGCGTCCTAGTGTATCCCCTTGGGAAGCACCGGTGCTATTTGTTAAGAAGAAAGATGGGAGTTTCAGGATGTGTATTGATTATCGAGAACTCAATAAGGTAACCATAAAGAATAGATATCCTCTCCCTAGGATTGATGATCTTTTTGATCAATTGCAAGGATCTAGTTATTTTTCCAAAATAGACTTAAGATCTGGGTACCATCGGTTAAGAGTACAGGAAGAAGATATACCTGAGACTACATTCAGAACACGTTATGGGCATTATGAGTTCCTTGTAATGCCATTTGGGTTAACAAATGCTCCTACGGTATTCATGGATTTAATGAATAGAGTATGTAAGCCATATTTAGATAAATTTGTCATAGTCTTTATAGATTACATTTTAATCTATTCTAAGAAACATGTGGAACACCTAAGGTTAACTTTAGAACTACTTCGGAAAGAACAATTTTATGCAAAATTTTCAAAATGTGAATTTTGGAAAAGAGAAGTATAGTTTTCTAGGACATGTAGTTAACTAAAAGGGAATTATGGTTGACTTAGCAAAGATTGAAGCAATTAAGAAATAGGAAATTCCAAAGAGACCAACAGAGGTGCGACAATTCTTAGCTTTGGCAGGTTATTACAGAAGATTTGTAGAAACTTTCCTAGGAATAGACCAACTTTTAACAGAATTAACTTAGAAAGAAAAGAAATATGTGTTGGGAGAAAGACAAGACGAAGCATTTGAACTACTAAAAAGTAAGTTATGTAGTGCTCCTATCTTAACACTCCCAGAAGGAACAGACGACTTTGCAGTATACCTGTAGCAGATATATCTCCTTCTCCTTCATCATAATCATCACCTGTATCAACATCGTCATCTCTCTCTGTATCGTCACCTTGATCATCACCATCATCATCATCATCATCACTATCATCATCATCACCATCACCCTCGTAGATCTTCAGAGGTTCATCCTTAGATCCCTTAAGTTTGAGTAGGATGGTCCTCTTGGCATCCTCCAACTCCTCAATCTTCTTAGAAGATAACGCGTTCTGCTCCTTGAGTTGGGTAATCTCTAGACTCTGAGCAGCCATTTACTAAGCCTGCTCCTCAATCTGCTGTGCCTGCTGAGAGATCTGCAATGATTGTGCAGCAGTAAGCTCCACTAACCGTCAGAGCTGTGCAGTCTTCTCGTCGTCAGCGGCTAACAACTTCAGGACCATACGGTTTAGTGCTGAAAGCTGTTCCTCTACCCCACTTGGAGGTAGATATGAGCCGGAAGGAAAAGATGGGTGAGAAGATGGCCCTGTCTGGTGGCTAGTGGTGGTGGTGGTGGCAGTGGTGAATATGGGTGGTGGTGTATGTGTGGGTGGAGATGAGTGAGCTATAGTGGTAGGTGGATTGGTGGAAGTAGTGGCTATGGTGGTAGATGAGATATGGGTAAGTGGTGGAGTGGGTGAGGTAGTGGTGGTAGGTGGAATGGTGGAAGTAGTGGCTGTGGTGGTAGATGAGGTCAATGTAAACTTCAGTCTCTTCCCCTTCTTGCCTTAGGGGTGAGCCATCGTCTTCCTCCTTGTGCCTCTAGACACTGAGGCTCCCCCTTGGCTACTGAGTAGGTCCGGGACATATGAGGGATCTGAATCAGCAGCAGCATCCCCGGACTCCCCTGGGCATCCACCAACTACCCTCAATCCTCTCTCTGTGGGAACGACCCTTCTTCCCACAGTCCTCGTCAGAGGCTCCTCATCACTCTCATCCTCCTCATCAGGAGGATAGAAATCCTGGTGAAAGCTGGCAGAGGTGGCATCTGTATGAATAGGGGGTGAAGGTGTAACATGGGTAGTGGGGCACCTAGTAGATGCTGGCCCAGAGTCTCTACTGGTGTCACCGTCATCGTCAGAGTCATCAGATGGAAGAGCAATGTGCTCAAAATCTGAGTCACTCTCCTCATGGCACCACTTAGGCCTAGCCGGCGCCATGTAATCAGCCTGGGCCAGATGCCCGAAGAGTCTCTTCACAGGTGGCTTGACTTGCTTCCCCCTGTAGACCTTCATGCGGCCCAGGGTCGTATCATCCATCACCTCGAGTGTCACCGCATCCTGGCTCTCCTTAGGCAGAGAGGGCAGCTTCTCATCAATAATCAGCTGAAGAAACCTAGGGTACATGCAAAAACCCTATTTGCCTTTAGCCTCTAGATTCTCAATAAGATATGAGAATATCATGTTTGAGAAGATGAAGGGGTGGTTCAGAACCAGTGCCACGTAGGCATTCTGAATCTAGTCTGAAAGGTCATTAAAGCCACCCCTCCTCGAAGCTAAGCACTTGAGTATCACAAGTGCTAAGTACTTGTATTGGGGACATAGGTTGCTCTTGTTCAGCACACCTGCATTTATATCCCCAGCATACTTCATCCTGAGGAAGCACCCTCGCACTGTCAGAGGATGTAGCCTGGTCGGGTGATCAGCATCGTTACCCAGAGCAAGTACTCGACATATTTCTTCAGCAGTAACCTCGATATCCTTACCAAAAATAGTAATGCGGATGCTGTATGGCTCATGTGAATGATCAACCGATGCCCCCTCCCAGAAGGCCTGCTGAATAGACCTATAGGGAGTGCATGGAGTGGATATAGCTCGGTGGATCCGAGATCTCTATAGGAATGCAATGATCCCAGCAAACTCAGCCTCGTTTCGAGTTGTTGCATCCAAATAAGCACAGATGTTGTGCTTGGTGTTGATGGACCACCGATCAGCCATAGATCTGTAATACAAGACACATAAACGTTAGATCACCACACGATAAAAATTAGTTCAAATTAACCTGGTTGAACCAGTCTGGTTCAGTCATGCGATTGAACCATGCGACTGAGTTCAGTCGGTTGACCTATCATGGGACTGAATACAGTCTGGTGATTGAATCATGCGACTAAGTTCAAGCGAATGACTGAACCTACGATTGATTCAGTCGGCCGACTGAGCTCATTCGTATCAGTCATTCGGCCGATTGGCTCAATCGTCCAGCTCAGTCGTGCGATTGTATTTCATCCGGGTGTCCAGTCGCATGACCCACTGTTCGGTCGACTGAAATTTGAATTTGGACCAATTCTTAAGACTAGACGTCGTGTTTTGGTTCATTAGACTCGCAATCAATAGACTAATAACCTAATAACTTTGATTTCAACATTTTACT
>BJCO01744435.1:0-17595 GCA_018326465.1 Flaveria floridana | reverse complement strand
TCTTACATATCAAAATTAAAACAATATGTACGAATATTTATGCGGTTGTCATGCGAATGCAGATGGGATACCCCGATTCATGTGGACGCCGCAAGTGGAGGTTTCATTGCACCATTTCTTTACCCCGAACTGGAATGGGACTTCCGGTTGCCGTTGGTAAAGAGTATAAACGTTAGCGGTCACAAATATGGCCTGGTTTACCCCGGAATCGGGTGGGTGATTTGGAGGAGCAAAGAAGACTTGCCTGATGAACTCATCTTTCACATCAACTATCTTGGTGCTGATCAACCAACATTCACCCTCAACTTCTCTAAAGGTAAACTAATATATACTTGATCACAATTTTGCACCAAGGTTTGTGCATTTCGTTTTTCAATGCAACGCGTAAACACTGTGTATAACACATGCTTTGATATAATATACTTTTTATTAATACCATTAACTCACACATACTTTAATCTTACTCTAAATTCACACATTTCTCCACCACAGGACTTGAAACAACAATCACTTCATATTAAAGGAACACATTTTCTATACACTTTAATGAAGCTTTATAATCATAAGTTTTGTTGATTATTTTCCAGGTTCTAGTCAAGTAATAGCACAATATTATCAGCTCATTCGCTTGGGTTTCGAGGTTAGTTATCATCTTTAAAGTAGCTTTCATGTCAACATTTGCACCACTAAACAACTGACTATCTACGACAGCCTCACAAATGACGTCGTCAAATCACTATGACAGTGCGACTGCATTGTTTGTGACGCATTTAGTGCCAAAAAACATCGTTAGCAATAGTTTTACGTCTGAATTTTTGCTAACAACTGATTTGATGACTGAATTTCCATCTCTAAACTTTTAGAGAATATAAAAGAAATTTGTTTCCGTTCTATTTTTTCATACAAATATAACTAAAATCACATAAATATAAGCAAACACAAATCAAACGAAAAGTTTTACTGTTAACATTTACAACTGATATTTATAACTAGGGATACAAGAACATCATGGAAAACTGTCAAGAAAATGCAATGGTCCTAAAGGAAGGATTGGAGAAAACCGGACAATTCAACATTGTCTCTAAAGACAAGGGCGTCCCACTAGTCGCCTTCTCGCTAAAAGACCACAGTCAACACAACGAGTTTGAGATATCAGACATGTTGAGGCGGTTTGGGTGGATCGTGCCAGCATACACAATGCCACCAGATGCACAACATATTACAGTTTTGAGAGTGGTGATAAGGGAAGACTTTTCAAGGACATTGGCTGAACGGCTCGTGGTGGACATCGATAAAGTGCTTCACGAGCTCGATACGTTGCCAGCTAGGGTGAATGCTAAGATGGAGATATGTGAAGAGAAAGGAATAGGGAATAAAACTGACTTGGAGGTGCAAAGGAAGCTTACTGATGCTTGGAGGAAGTTTGTAGCTAATAAGAAGAAAACTAATGGTGTGTGTTAGATTTGGTTAATAATATTGTGTTGTGTTGTGTTGTGTCGAGAACTTTAAATAATCGATTTTGAATGTTGTATCTGTGTGATCTGTAAACGATGTGTATTGCCTGTGACTGTACACCATATATGATAAATAATGGATTGTTTTTTATGTGGATTTGATGTGTATCGATTTTTTTGTCATTAGGCATATAGTACCACCTGTAGAAATAAAAGGAAGGCAGAAAAGATTCATCAAGGATGTAAAGTGCAAATTGATGGGAGTATATGCAACATTAATAATAAGTGGCTAATGGATTAAAACAAACTTCTTCATACATATGATCCTTGTACAACAGACACATATGAAGATAATGATGCAAATGAGTCATCATCATGCAAAGATCAAGTTAATTCGATATGAAATTGAAACACCAATGTTATAGATGAAGATCCCCAGAAGAATATGATGCTTCCTGCCATATCACAACCTTAGTTTCATACTTTCAAATCTGAAATGGAGTCATCGAATGGGTCAACACAACAGAAAACTTTAGACCTACAATTACATAGTGGAGCGATACACCCCATTCATGGTGCATCCTATTTCTGATGTAGGTGACATGGCTGCTTAGTTCATTAACTCGATTGGACAAATTGTTAACCCGACTTGCAGTTTGTTGTGAGTATACGAATGATCTTAGGGCATAGTTAGTGGTCATTAGAATGGCTTCATAAATATCTAACATGGATGGGAATTAACTAGTGATTGAACTCGATGCCCCGGTATCTTGGTGCTATGCCGGCAAGCCTAAGTCTATAATAACCTAATCTGGAGAAACCAGATCCTAAACCTGCCCTTGAATTAATGAAACTTGGTTGACCGTTCAAAAGACAAGTGACCATGTTCATGCTCATACAGATGCTGAAGTCTAGGATAACCAGAATAACTCCCTCGGTTCCTTCTGTATTGGCTCCATAACTTTCATAGATGTTGACAATCTATCTTCCACCAAACTTTAGAGTTGGAACACCTGTAACCTCATTTTCGGAAAATAGAGTGCAAAACAAATAAACAATATTACATATTTACATGGCTGATGATTCACTATGCAATACAAATGAAAAGATCCTTTAAGTTCACGACACCCTCGCTTTCACTACATGCAGTTATGGAGTGACTAAGGAGATGATAGATGTAACAGTAAAGCGGGTCCTTAAGTTTGATACTTCTGGATCTGCTTGCATTCTAACTTCTTTTCCAATTTATATCTAGACTTCCTTACGAATTTCACCACTTTATGCTATTTTACATTCTTCTTCTAAAAAAGTTTAGACTGCCATTCTGGAATTGCTTCTTGCTCCATTTCTCTTCTAGTGTAGATACCCAAACAAACAAACAAACAAACAAACAAACAAACAAACAAACAAACAAACAAACAAACAAACCCAGTATATCCCACTTAAGAGCAATCTTGTGTGTCCACACATCCACCTCAGCATTCGCATTTCTGCAACCTCTATTTGTTTATCGTGCGATTTCTTTATGATCCAGCAGTCTGTTCCATATAGCATAGCTGGGCGTACCGCCACTCTGTATAGTTTTCCCTTTAGTTTTGCTGGAAACCTCTTATCACATAGAATCCCTGACGCACCTCTCCACTTGCATCATCCCGCTTGAACACGGTGGGTTACATCGTTGTGTATCTCTCCGTCCTCCTGCAAGTACGAGCACAGGTATTTAAACCTAGACGTTTCTGGGACCGGCATACCCTGGATACTGATTTGGGTGTCCTCTTCCGCGTCGCCACCAAAGTTACAATGCATGTATTCCGTCTTAGAGCGACTTATCCTTAATCCTCTGCGCTCTAGTGCTACTCTCCACTACTCTAGCTTGTCATTAAGCATCATTTTAGATTCTGATATTAAGACAATATCATCCGTAAAAAGCATGGACCACGGGACTGACTGTTGTATAGACTTGGTCATCTCATCCAACACTACTGTAAAAAGAAATGGGTTCAATGTCGATCCTTAGTGGAGTCCCACTTCCACTGAGAAGGAGTCTGTGTCTCCTACCAGTGCTCGCACACATGTTTTTAACCCGTCATACATATCCTTAATTATTTTGATATACCTCTCTGGTACCCTTCTAAGTCGTAGACTTTCCCAAATTAGTTGTCATGGAACACTGTCATAGGCCTTTTCTAGGTCAATGAATACCATATGGAGGTCCATTTTCTTTTCTTTATACTTCTCCATTATCCGCCTTATGACGTGTATGGCTTCTGTTGTAGAGCGTCCTGACATAAATTCAAATTAGTTTATCGCTATCTGAGTTTCCCGTCTAATTCTCGTGTCAATAACTCTTTCCCATAGTTTCATCATGTGACTCAATAGCTTTATTCCCCTATAGTTTTCGCAACATTAGACATCTCCTTTTTTCTTATATATGGGGACTATGACACTGGTTCTCCACTGGTATGACATCTTCTCTATCTTAAAGATAGTGTTGAATAAATCTGTTAGCCAAGTAAATCTAGAATGTGGCTAAGAACTTGAGATTAAGCTCGTAAACAGACTGGCGATTTTGATAGAACATCATTCTCTATTGGGTGTTGACCAATTCATTATACCGCACAAGTTGGCCTACAAAAGTCAATGTGTCTATTTCTGCATTAAGGTGTGGTCTTTCTTCTTAGTGGAGAAGTTATTTGAATGTTAATGACACCATCCTCCATGCCTCGTCAAACACTAGGTTAGTGCGGTCTATGTTCCCGAAATTACAACTTAACAAGTTAAATCACATAACATGAATTTTTGGAATGATTTTAGGACAACAGTAGCCGGGCACGAGTGTATTCTTGGTGAGGCATGACACATGCTTGGGTGATATCAGTCGGAAATGGTCAAAATTTCAAACTGAGTGAATTTAGCGGTGAGCATGGGGTGTGCCTCATGGGGCATGACCCGTGTTCTGCTTCTAGTCAAAAAAATTTTACTCTAACTCGCGTGGTTTTGTTTGTAAACCCATGATTAACCCTGAATTTTTAAAATTTCTTAGCTATTAATCAAAGATTATATAGTTTAGTTTCAAAAGTTGGTTAAAATTCAAGAAATCTTGAATATAGCGTTTTAAAACCTTATATTTTGCTATGAAGTTCTTGAAACAACAATCTAATTAACAAAAGTTTACACATGGTTTTTTGGAGCAAATCATAATAAAAAAACATACTACAAGCGTAAACATGAAGGATGAAACTAACATTAATCATAAATCATATCATAAACAAGAATTATTAAGAATTCATATACAAATGCTAGGGTTTCTGAGAGATCTAATCACCTAACTAACATGAAGTGGGGATGAAATAATCTTAAATAGGATGAAAAAAAAGAAATCTTGAAAGAAATGAAGAAAATTGATGAAATGGTGATGAATTTGGGTTTACAAGAGTTCAAAACTGAAATTGAAAAGTTAATAAATGATGGTATGTGACTAGAAGCTGAAAAGCCTACAAAATGTGTCATATTTGGTTAGGAATGAGGGATGCCTCCCTAGGCAAGGGGGCGTGCCCCCAGTACAGCTTTGGTTTTTAGTTTTTTATTTAATGATTTTCTGTGTTACGCATTATGTTCTTATCCCTGTTAATTTTCATTAGTCCTAAATCATCAATAAAGGTACGTTTAGTATCCTAAAGTTAAGTGAAACAAGAAAAATGACCACTTGATTACTTAACGATCTATGGTTACATAATACATTCAAGCCAAGAGTCTAAAAATACAAAACAAGACTCTTGATCGTGTGCCAACGTATTTTTAACATTACGTTATGTTCCTAGAATAAACCTTTATACATTTTGTGTGTAAACCTTGGAATGGGATAATTTGAAATGCGGTTGCTCAATTCTGTAAGCTGACGGTTAACGGAGACGAGTTCCTCGCTCATATGCAGTGTTGTAAAACTCGGCCTAGGCGGCCGAGTACTCGGCGAGTACTCGGTACTCGGCAATGTGCTGAGGCACTTTTCATCACCTTGGTCAACATTACTTGGAATCGGTCCAACTCGGCCCTACTCGATCCAACTCGGCCCTACTCGATCCAACTTGGCCCTACTCGGTCCAACTCGGCCCTACTCGGTCCAACTCGGTCCAACTCGGCCCAACTCGGCCCAACTCGGCCCAACTCGGCCCTACTCGGTCCAACTCGGTCCAACTCGGCCCTACTCGGTCCAACTCGGCCCAACTCGGTCTAACTCGATCCAACTCGGTCCAACTCGGCCCAAGTCGGCCAACTCAGTCCAACTCGGATTTTCATTATTTTTCACTGATTTTCGCTGTTTTTCACCGATTTTTATTGATTTTTATTGTTTTTTTATTAATATACATGGGAAGATGATAATCAAATGATTACTACGTCTATAATATTAAATAATTGATATTACGTTTTGAAATATTTTTGTATGTGAACATGTATGTTATTATTTATATTGATATTCATGTAATTTTTTATAAATACTAGTAAGTTTATGATATTTAACATATTTATAATTTTTGAAAAACTAATTTCCTTATAATTTATCACGTCCGAGTACACCCCGAGTACTCCCCGCCTAGACCGAGTACTCGTAACTCCCCACTCGACCGACCTGGTAGCGCCTAATGAGTTTTGCAACCATGCTCATATGTTGAACTTTTGGGATTGGTTCAAAAGATATGTTGGTTGGCCTGTAGGTTCATCTCTATTTAGTCCTTCATGGGTTCTTGAAGCTTAAAGAAACATATTGTGTTGTGGTCCTCGGGTTTCGAAATGCGGTTTTTTAATGGAGTTCCAGTTCGTGCTAACATTGCTATAACATTTGACCTGAATTGTATTGTAAACCCATACCCTTTTGGATCAATGATGTAATAAACATTTACCATTTAACCATTTTTATTTAATTATTATGATCAAGACATTAATTATATCAGTTATTCAATTAATAATAATTTTATAATTTATAAAAACTAGCATGGTACCCGCGCGATGCGGCGAGCCAATTTTTTTAAATCATTAAATAGTTCAAAAGATCATTGATGCATTAAAGTAATACAAGAATACACAAATACAACTTTTAAAGATAAAAATTTAAGAGAAAATATTCGGTATTCATTTTATTTAGTGGTGAAGTAATCTAATCATGATGAGATCAATTTAATCGAAATGCTCGCACACCCGACTGATCTCAACTATGCTGGCCCACCACCATTCGTCATCCAGAGGAAACCCATGAACATCCGCTATTTCTTGTTGATTGACCGCTACATCTACTGGACGTTTTTCGAAACTATTCTTCACTTTGACAGAATCGTCGGTAGCTACAACAAGGTTTTAGAACTGACAATACAATAAATATTTTAGTTTATTACATGTGATTTTAGCTAACTAACAATGCTAAATAAATAAGTAGATAGAATTAGAATTTTATAAGTTAAAGTGATACCTGACACATCTTTGAAAATATTCTTTGTCTCATCTATATTAGATTTTTATATTATGTAAAAGTAAATAGAATAAGTTAGTGTGTGATAAATTATGCCATTATTTCATAAATAAAAGAACTTTTATCCGTAGAAAAATGCAAAGATTATTAATAAAACATGACATCAAGAATATAAAACATATGCCAAAAAATATTAAAAATAATAGTGTTAGGTTTTGGCACACGCACATTTCATCTATCACGTAAGACTTCCCGATATACAACATTTGATGTGTACACTCCGGCTCGCCTGAATTTTTTGAAGGATGTACTAACACTTTCGTATTTTCCTTTGATACTCCTCTTGATAAAGCAACATAAAGTTGTCCATGCGAAAAAATAGATTCCGAAAGATAACCACCAACATGGGGAATCGTTTGACCTTGAGCTTTGTTGATTGTTATGGAAAAGCTAAGTCGGATGGGGAACTGTTTTCACTTCAACAAGAAAGGGAACATGTCTTGTTCAGAAAGAGAGAGGGATTGTAGACAAAATTACTTTTTTTCCAATATGCTGATCGACAGCTATTTCGACATAATAACATTTCGTTGGAAACCTCTACATATAAAAAGCGTGCCATTACATAGACCGTGGGATGGATCTATATTCCGTAACAATATAATTGGGCATCCAATTTTCAAATGAAGTTTATAAGGCGGCAGACTACTAACAATTAGTGATTTTAAGAACTCAACCGGATAAAAGCTATGATGTTCATCTTCTACTTCATCAAAACTGTAGTAAACTTTTATCCTCCCCTTGAAAAATATCAATCATTTGATCATTAATCTCGTCAACACTCTCATTCGTGTCGATAATATTGCTCGGTTGATTATATAATCAGAAGGCTGTACATTTTGTTGAATCGATGGAAAAACAACATTGATCAAATCTGTTATGGAGTTTTCTTTATCAACGCATAGAATAGTCATTTCGTCTGGTATGCGGATGAAGCTTTCTTCGATTGGCTCTTCGGTTCCATCACCTGCTCTCAAAAGAAAATCAGAAATCCATGGATCGTTCCGCGCTCTCATGTTTATGGTCAACCACATCTTTTTCATCACGGACCACAGTGGTGACATTCATAGGCTAGAGTCGACAATCTGTACACGAGTGTCACGTTTAATGACCAACAACACCTGTCTGAAATCACCTCACAACCATTATCTTTCCGCCAAACGGGAGACTAACACCTATAATGTCCTGCAATGTTTGGCCTACAACCTCTATCGCTTGTCGCTTTGCCATAGATGCGTCATCCCATATGATTATTTTTTCCAACCTAAATATTCTAGCCACCTCGCTTTGTTTTTTGACGTTGCACATTGAATTATTATGAAGGCAAATAGGAATCTTGAATCTTGAGTGTGCGGTCCTACCTCCTGGCATATTATTAGCTGCAACACCTGATAAAGCAGTCATGAGAGCAATAAGACCATGTGAACAAACTTGAACCAACAAAGCTTTGTACAAAAACGTTTTTCTTGTTTCCCCTGGTCCATCTATAAAGAACACACCTGGACAATCATTATCAACATGTGTCATGATCTCATGAAACACTATTTTTGGTCTGAATTGAGAAAATGTTTTCCACATAAGTGTTCATGTTCCACACCTATATCGTACTCCTCCTATACCTCACGAGAACATGCATGTTGTACATTTTCTTGTGTTATATATGGAAGATCAAAATCACAAATATGTTTACCCATAGATTGTAGAAAGACCCTTTTATTTGAAAGAACCATATATTGAACTCGTTCCTCACTTTGACCATGTAATCGATAATCTTCAGAAAGTGAATCAAAGTTTTCATCCCACAACCTACGAATATCACCAGGTTCACAAAAAATCATTATTGTTGCGAATGACCTTTTTAGAGAACATGGAAACTGAAATAGAGATGCTTCTGTGAGGCATTGCGATAAGCTATCACCGTTCTCTATTAACCCAAGCTCAAGAGCTGATTTTTGAAACGTGGGGTGCGTAACCCTATTAACTGTGCGAAGATGTTCATAAGAAGTAGGCCTTTGATATTTAACAAAAGCAAATGCAAGTAGTACCTTCCACCTTCAGCTGGATTAGCATAAACAATACGACCTCTTTGTGGCTTGGCTTTACGAATATTCCATTCATGTTTGACTCCATTCCATGTGAAGTATTTAGGGAAATCTTTACATAAATACTGACCTGCCGTAGCATTCACCCTGTTTGTATAAAAAATACAGTCAACATGTGTAGGACCGGTTAAGGGATGGTCAATACGATCAGTCTCATAATGAGGACAGTGTTAGAGCACTTAATAGTTCAAATAGGGAACCAGGTTTTGGAACAAGATGCAAAGAACACAAGTAACTATGAGACAGAACTCAAGAATAATATATAAGGTTTTCAAGAATGTTGTATATTAATCTCAAGTTCTTTTACAAGAGTTACAATACATAACTGTTTTACAATACAAGACCCTGAGATACTTTATACTACATCCTACAACCGGCTATATTTGGAAAGCCAGTTGGAACATTGAAAGACAACAAAATAAATGTAGAGTCAAAAGGCAGATTGTCTTTTGACTAGTGACTATGACATGCCATAGCTCACATCCTAATATATTACAAAAGGATAAAAGTACATAAAGTATAAAATTACAGACTCAAGACCTCAATGTACAGTTGTAAAAGCATGGACCTTTTCACCAACTCTTGCAAGTTGATGAGTCTTCAGAGTTGCAGCGGAAAGTGGGTCAGCTTTCTGCAAAAGTACATCTGAGAAAAGCATGTTCTTTCTCTATCTTTGGAAGAAATCAATCTTCACTTCATTTGGCTTTGGAAGACTTTGTCTTTGAAGTTACGGAAGACTTCATCTTTGGCTTCGGAAGATTTGGTCTTTTGCTTGAAGATTTTATACTTAGCATAATTCTCATATAAACTATAAAACTTACGTAGCAGTTCTACTTAGTACTTAGTGCATGCATGGAGGAAGCCTTTGGTTGTTTTGGTTGCATCAGCCTTTATATAAACCTTACAAACTCCCCCTAGGCTGATGCTACCAAAACAGAGAAAGTTCTTCAGCTATTGACAGTCCTCATTAGGATCAAAACCATTCCCTTCTACATCATTTGGTCAGGATCCTTCAGACTCTCATAATACCTTCTCATATCATAGAGATCATGCAGAGGTAGATCAAGCATGTCTTGCTAGAAGTAGACATCTTGACCACCTTGATCTCTGATGACATACCATCTATTTGGATTAGCAGTAAAGGGCCAAGACAGGATGAGTCTTCTAGTTGCAAGAGGCTGTGCTTGAGTAGGAGCTGGTTGAGCAACCTCTTGTTACACTTCCTCAGGATGCTCTGACTCATCCTGAGATTTAGAAGTAGATGCCTTTGACTTGTTGTATACTTTCTTCAGGGCCATCCTTTTCTTCCTTTTAGGAGTGTTTATCTGAGAGGGCTGGTCTTGAGTACCAGATTGTTCAGTAATGCCTCTCTCAGTTGGGTCCTCTTCCCTCACAGGTTTAGAAGGAAAGGGAGTAGAACCCTGCTGTGGATCAGAAGATGAAGTTGGCTGTAAAGTAGCTGAAGGTCCAGCTTATGTTGTCTATGGTTCAACCTTAACCTCAATCTCAGGAGGAGCTTGGCTTGGTGGAGAATGCAAGTCCACAAGCTCTCCCTTCTTAATCTTTTACTTGATCACTCTAATGTGCTCATCCATAGTGGATAGAGACATTGGACCAAGCCTCCTTCTGAAGAATCCATATAGTAAACTTATCATCCTTTGTCTATCAGCAGACTTCTTTTGGCTCTTTTGGATGATGGCTCTTGACTTTGCAGTTTCTTCCCTCTTCTTTCTCTTAGAATCTTTTTGTTCATTTAAGAACTGTTGTTCAAGCTGCTTAAGGTACTCAAATTCAATGTATTCATAAGAGAGGGGAAGAAGTGCCGATGCCTGATAGAGGCCTATGGCAGTCAGGTAGTTGATCATGTTTTGTCTGTCAGCTTCTTTGTCTACCTGAGGTCGTTCAGTTTCTATAGCCTCTCTCTCAGGACTTTCATGAACTAGGGAGAGAGTAGGAGCATGTTTGTACAACCTCTTTTTCCTTCTTTCTTCTTTGACCTTGAGGAGCAGCTCCGCATCCTCTACCTCCTTCTTCTCCTTTCTCATCTCTAAGTCTACCAGTTCATTTAGCTCTTCTAAGGGAAGAGAGACGAGTTCATCAATATTGTAGTTTCTAATTACTAAGTAGTTCAATCTGGCAGCCCTCAACTCATCATCTTGAGTGTTTGGCCTGGGGGCTGTTCTGATTGCAGCTTCCATGAAGCCTGAGGAACCAGTTGAACTCTCTTTCCTTAGCTTCCACTTCCTCTCTCTTTCCTCCTCCTTAATCTCCTTATAGGTCATTTTCCTCTTTCTTTTGTCACTTATAGGCCTTGGTGACTCAAGTTGGAGAGAGCTTTGGCCTTCCTTACTTGGTTTAGCAGTCAAGCTCTTGCCAGAGAGAGATTGTGAAGCACCTTTACCAATTGGTGCCTCAGTGAGGGTACATGATGTTAAAGTGATTGAATCTATGACAAAGCTCACAGGTTCAGTCACTGGCCTTCAGTCAAGGTTTCCCCTTCGAAGCTAATCTTAGGTTCCACCTCAACATCCAATTGACCAATCACATTGACTGCTTTTATTTGTCTTCTTATATGTCTGAGTTCTTCTATGATCCTGTGTTGAATTCTCTCAGCCAATATGTCAGCTTGTTTGTGTTGGCTTGGGTTGATAAGTGGCATGTTGACTAGAGAAAGGATGATATAGTAGTTCAAGGTCTGAAAGTTGAAGACCTCTTACTATCCTTAAACTCTATATAGTATGAGGGCTCTTCTTTCAGGATCATATCTCCACCCATATATTTCATTTGCTGCTCCATAGGGTGGTAATGATATTGTCCTTGGTATACCATCCTCAAATAGACTCTGTATGAGTGAGTCTACATCAATGTAAACTTGAGGAGGTTGTTGAGTTTGGACAATTGCAAGTGAGGATGGTGAATACTCAGTGTCCATACTCTAAGAAGGACTCCCAGGTTTTGTGATTGTAACAACTTCCTCCCCTTTTTTGGTTGCATCACCCACTTACATAGGTGAGCTGGAGGTTAAGTCAATTACATCCTCAGGTTCTTGTGTTCATGGTTGAGTCCTCCTGAAGGGTTTCCTAGCTAGTTGCTCCTTGAGATTAGAAATCTCAAATTGCTGATCATTGACCCTTCTTTGCAAGGTAGTCACTTGAGATTCCAAGTGACTAACCTTGGAGACTAAATAGGTGCATGTTTTGGATAGTTGTACCTTTAGTCTCAGATTCCCCTTATCTTCAGTAGAAGAATCACTGAGGTATGAGAGAATTGGACCTAAGTCTTCTTTCTCATCACCAGCTTGTTGTTCTTGGCTGCTGGTTTTCCCTTTCTCACTGACAATTTCAGTTGAAGTGTCAATGGGATGGGTTGTCATGGTTGAGGTTTTAGTGATGTAATCACTTGCAGAAGTGAGAGCCTCTTTCATATGGATCTCTTAAACAGGTTTAGGAAGATCCACCTCAGTAGGGGGTGGATGATGTGGGCTAGATATGGGTAACACAGGGGTACTCATCTCTCTTTGAGTAGAGAAGGAGAAGAGAGACTCTTGATACTCATTGAGTGCCATATCCTCATCATCATAGAAGTCTAGGCTGGGAATTGGTTGGTTTAGATTTAGAGGCTAGGGATGGTAGCTTCCCCCTAAAGGTTGTTCACTAGAGTGTTGAGACTTTGAGTGAAGGCTTAAGGCTTCTTGGGTAATGAGCTCTTCAGTCTGAGCATGAAGAACCTCATGACTAAATATTTATGAGATGGGAGTGGTTTGCTCCTCAGGATAAGTGGGAGCTCCATTGTTCACTTCTTTCTGTATGGGTGGTGATATGGGTGCCTACACAGGTTATAACCTGAGCAGGGGTTCGTTTGGATTTTCTTTGGTAGGTGATGGTTATTTGTGGCTTTATGGGTTGTCCTGAAGTAGAAGGTATGGGTTCAACACTAGCTGGTGCTGCTAGGTTGTCACCTTGAGCAATGAGCTCTAACATTTTTAGGACTAGGGTTGTTTCTACCCCTGAGAAGCCAACAGTTGGCTTTCTTAGTATTTTGAAGATGTCGGGCTTCATCTGTCCTAATTTTAGAACATTACATGTTCCCCTCAAATATGAGCCCAATTCACAGTTGAGAATGTGCTGGACATATCTAGGAAACATGTAATATTCTAAGGAGTCTAAGCTTGTAAGCAAATTATTATAAACAAATTGTGAATACCTGAAATTGACCCCATGAACCATCCCATGGACTATGAAAGAGAGGTCTTCTAGAATCTGGTCCCAACCTCCATGTTTGTTAGACATACTATGGATAATAACTTGGAGGAGGTATTTCTATTAAGGAGAGACCTTCCCTTTCTTGAAGGTTCTGACTGAGAAGCCACCTTCATATCCCATCTGATCAAAGGAATAGTTTACAGTAGATTTTGGGAAAGGCAATTCACCTTCTGCATCATCCATTTATAGGTGAGAGTTGATTGAAGCTGGAGTGATGAAGATTGTCCTCCCTTGTATTGTGGTAGACGGTGCCTTTTCCCCATCCATGGTGACCTCTTAGCAGGTCCACTAGAAATATAATAGTTGATCCTCATAGAGTGGAGGATCAATGGTGAGGGAGGTAAATTAGTAAGACAAAGAAAGAAAATGACAAACCTATGAGAAACTTGGATCTTTCTCAGAGTTTAACAGAGCAACCTGATTGTGTTACCTGTGAAGATGCATGGAAAAATCTGGTTGGTTTTTGCGGTCAAGATTGGTCATTTATGGTATCTTTGAGGTGAAGAAAGATGAGAACAAATAAGGTGGGTGAAAATTTAGGTCTAGAGAATTTGCAGATGAAGAAGATAGTGAAAGAGGGGGGGGACCGTTAGGTATATTTATATGAAATGGACTTGAGACAAAGTTAATGCAAAAGAAAAAAATTTTAAGTACAAATATCGGTCCCACCTCTGAGAAAGTGCCCAAAAAGGTAGTTTTCTTGGAAGTTGAAAGTCTTCCAAAGTGGTTGTTTGTCTTCGTAAGCTTTTGTGAAAAACTTCTGAAGACAAATCTTGACTTCGAAAGATATTCCTAAGCTTAGTGAAAGATGGCTTCCGGAAGAAAAATTACTTTTAATATTTTTCTCTTCTGAAAAATATTTGGTTTTAAAAGATATTAAGAGTTGAAATCTTTATTCATAAGGAGAATAAAACTTCTGAAGCATAAGTGATTTCGGAAGAAATTTGTTCTTCAAATTTATATAAGTACTTAGAAGCATATTTTTGGCTTCGGAAGAAATGCAAGCATTTCTTTCGAAGATAAATTTCTTTTAAGTAGTTATGTGATTTGAAGACTTAAAATTCTTTCAAAGGCAATATTAATTTCTTTCGAAAGAAAATTCACTTGAAAATTTTCAAAATGCTAAGGAATATCATTTGAAAAATATTTTCTCCCAAGATAAACCGGGCTTATATAGGTGATAATTTAGACATTAGGACACATAATTCTTTTTAGAAATAATATAGAGTAAGTTTTTAAGAAAATCTACTCTAGGTTGATTATCCCAATAGCTGGTACAAGAGATTTAAATCTCTACTCATCAAAAGCTTTTGTGAACAGATCAGCATATTGTTCATTTGTATTTACCTTGATTAGTTTTATAAACACCTTTTCATAATTATTTCTAATTAGATGATACCTTATGTTGATATGCTTTGTCCTTGGGTGCTGTACAAGATTCTCTGTGATAGAGATAGCACTGTTGTTGTTTATATGGATGAGAGTCTCTTTAAAGTTATATCCATAGTCTAGCATTTGATTCTGAATCCAAACTACTTGAGCATAGCAATTTACAGCAGCAATGTATTCAGCTTCTACAATTGATGCAGATACACATGATTATTTCGTGCATTGTCATGAGACTATCCTTCCACCAAGGAATTGACATCCCCAGATGTGGACTTTTCAGTCATGTTGCCTCCACCATAGTCACTATCTGTATATGCATACAGATTAAAGTCAGAATTCTTTGGACACCAAAGGCCAAGCTTGGAGCACCTTTAAGATATCTAAGAATCCTTTTGATAGCAACCATGTGTGACATCTTAAGGTTATCTTGATATCTTGCACATATGCATATAGAAAACATGATATCAGGCCTGGTGGCTATAAGATACATGAGAGACCCCATCATAGCCCTATAAAGATGTTCATCTACACACTCCCCCTCAATATCATGTCCAAGGGAGTGTTTTCTAGCTATAGGTGTCTTTACAACCTTACATTCAGTCATGTTAAATCTTGTAAGTATGTCTTGCACATACTTTGACTGACTTATGAAGATGCCATTTTCAACTTGCTTCATTTGAATTCCTAAAAAGAAATTGAGTTCTCCCATGGCACTCATTTTAAATCTATTCTTCATCAGCTTCTTAAAGTCTTTGCAAAGCTTTGGATTAGTTGAACCAAAGATAATGTCATCAACATATACTTGAACTAGCATCAAATAATTCATTGTTCCTTTGATGAAGAGAGTTCCATCTATAGTACCCCTCTTGTAGCCATACTGACAGAGATATTGAGATAGTGTCTCATACCACTTTCTTGGAGCTTGATGCAGTCAATAAAGAGCTTTATCAAGCTTGCAGACATAATCAGGATGATCTGGGTCTGCAAAGTTAGGTGGCTATTTGACATACACTTTTTCATCAATCACCCTATATAAAAATGCACAGTTGACATCAAGTTGGTAGGCCTTTAAGTCCTTGGATGCAGCAAACACCAGGAATATCCTAACAGCTTTAAGTCTTGCTACTGGAGCAAAAACATCAGTGTAATCAATTTTTTTTCTTGTTTGTATCCTTGAACAACCAGTCTTGCCTTGTTCTTAATAACAAGCCTTCTATCATCCTTCTTATTCCTAAACACCTATTTGGTTCTTATGACAGTCTTCCCTTATGGAAGAGGACATAGACTCCAAACCTTTTGCCTTTTGAATTGAAGCAGCTCCTCTTGCATTGCTTCAATCCAATTTCCATCCTTCAAAGCCTCATCCACTTTCTTTGGGTCTATCTGGGTCAAGAAACAAGAGTATTGACAAACATTTTTGTCATAGGTTTATCATCTTGTTCTCACTCCTTGTCAACATCTCCAATGACGTTTGTGGTGGGATGTGACTTGTGGATCCTAAGTTGAGGGATCATAGCAAGTTTTTTAGATAGCTCTAAATTTAAGAAGTTTAGATCTGGCAATGAAGTGTCTCCCACCACATCAACACACTTATTAAGAGATGCTTTATCTAATGAGTGTGTGATATTATTGATGTTATCCTCAATGGAGTGGTTGTCAGCATCAAGAAATTCTTGATAACTGTCACCACTACCATTTCCTCCTACATTTAAAGTTCCTTCCATTGTGTTTTATTCCTCTGAGCTGGAATTTTCAGGCACTTCAGATGTATTAGCTTGATTTATTATTATTGTGCTGATAGGAACTTCACCTGCATGGTTAGTTACAATCGGAGCTGAAGTAGTAGTCTTGCTTGGTTTTCTCAGCTCAAACCTTTTGATCAGGATCTTCTGTTGATGTATTACCTGTAGACCCTGAAACATCTTCACAAGATTTGTTAAAACAGTTTGTAACTAAATCAAGATCCAATAGCCAATCAGGACCAGAACCTTTCACACAGGGTGTGTGCACATGGAATATCATATTGATTGATTCTTCAACTACTCTAGTTCTGAGATTGTATACTCTATAAGCCTTAGCTTAGGAAGAGTATCCAATAAAGTGTCCATCATCTGATTTTTGAGCAAACTTGGCTACTTGATCTTTGGTATTCAAGATGGTGTGGGGACATCCAAATGATCTGGGAAAACCAATGAAAGGTCTTCTTTTATGACATAGTTCATAAAGAGTCTTACCATGAGTCTTAACTATTAAAACTATGTTCTTCACATAGCAGGTAGTGTTGACTGCCTTTGCCCAGAAGGTGATGGGCAGTTTAGAGTCAGACAACATAGTTCTTGCAGCCTCAATAAGTGTCATGTTTCTCCTTTCAGCAACACCGTTTTGCTGAGGAGTCCTGGGAGCACTGTATTGTCTTGTAATACCCTTTTCATCATAAAACGTGTCAAGGATTTGGTTCTGAATTCATTTCCTTGATCACATCTTATGGTTTTGACCTTATGATCACTTTGATTCTCAATTTTCAGAATGAAGTTCTTCAAGATCTCAGGAGTTTCATCCTTAGTTCAAAAGAAGAAAACTCAAGTGAATTTTATGAAATCATATGTGATCACCAAATAGTATGAGGTACTTCCTAGACTCATTACACTGGCGGGGCTAAAGAGATCCATGTGTAATAAGTGTAGGGGAGTAGTGATTGAGTTCTTTTCCTTTGGTTTGTGAGACACCAAGTGTTGTTTCCATTTCAGGCAAGCAACACAGTGATCATCACTTGTAAACTCTTTCTTTGGCATTCCAGTTACCAAATCATTCTTAATTAACTTGTTCATGTTCTTAAAGTTTACATGGCACATTCTTTTATGCCAAAGGAA